>CM060962.1:55839374-56149374 GCA_030765045.1 Tenodera sinensis | reverse complement strand
TATTACTTTTGTGAAAGATAGTACTTCTCATAAACAGGAGCAAAAGGTATGATCTACAAAAGCCCAAAGATTTGGAATAAATGATGATGATGTCTTATCCACTGGTGGCAACTTGTATGAATCAGACGATTCCAATTCTGTAGTTAAACTGTAAATGAGATGTTTCAGAAATTGATGATGAAGAAGAGGATGAAATCAACCTATGTGATAATAACATGTATTTTATACGTAACATCATATGGTTATCAAGGTTATCATCACCATCATCATCATCATCATCATCATCATCATCATCATCATCAGAATTATTGACACTACATTTCAAATTACAATTTGTATACCTGAACATAGCATGTATGGTTGTAAATTATAACGCATAGTGTGTTCACACGGTTTTATCCATCTTAGAACTACCTTGTAAGATAGTATTAACAAAAGGCAGATATATTAAGGTTAAATGAGGCTAAACATGGGGATAAAGTAAAAATGAAGCTTTAAAATATAAATACAAGCATACAAGGACAAAAATACCTATGGCGTGGACCTACTAGACTCGCGCGAACAACGGTGTTCTACCAGGGCGCGTGCGTAACGGAAAGTTAAAAGGTATATCAGCAAGAAAGATAACAGATGTAACTATTAGAAATAATCCAAAACCAACACGTCTCCGGCCTTTAATTATAAGGGAAAATCCTATAAAGCAACCCACATCGAGATTCCGATTTGTTAGTGGTGAGACGTTTAACCTGCGACACGTAGTAATAATGGAGGAAACACCGTGTGACGACAGTGAATTTACCTTCTTATCAATAGAAAGTTAAGAGTGTAGGAAAAAGAGAACATGTAAATAAGGGAAATACCGTTGCTAGCCGCTTTTCTGTTTTTACATTTGGAATAATTATTGGTTTCACCTATTCGAGTGAGTGAGCGAGTGAGTGAGTGAGTGAGTGAGTGAGTGAGTGAGTGAGTGAGTGAGTGAGTGAGTGAGTGAGTGAGTGAGTGAGTGAGTGAGTGAGTGAGTGAGTGAGTGAGTGAGTGAGTGAGTGAGTGAGTGAGTGAGTGAGTGAGTGAGTGAGTGAGTGAGTGAGTGAGTGAGTGAGTGAGTGAGTGAGTGAGTGAGTGAGTGAGTGAGTGAGTGAGTGAGTGAGTGAGTGAGTGAGTGAGTGAGTGAGTGAGTGAGTGAGTGAGTGAGTGAGTGAGTGAGTGAGTGAGTGAGTGAGTGAGTGAGTGAGTGAGTGAGTGAGTGAGTGAGTGAGTGAGTGAGTGAGTGAGTGAGTGAGTGAGTGAGTGAGTGAGTGAGTGAGTGAGTGAGTGAGTGAGTGAGTGAGTGAGTGAGTGAGTGAGACTAGGTCCTTAGGGCCTATTCCCAGTATAATTAAAGTCGATTCATTTTCAGCCTCTTCAAATACTGGACGGCAGCCTACAGAACTTTGAACCAGAAATTACCAGAAGACCAGGGGAGCACGCGCGTTAAACTTGACGTAACTGAGAGCAGCTTCCCGACCTACCATAACGCCCACAATGGCCCCCTAGGGTCGTCATGTTTGCGAGTGGTGATAGCGCCAAAATGTTTTCTGTAGGTCCTTAATGTGTTTGCGGCACTAAATAAAGGCCATAACATTTTTGTTTTACGCTATTACGGTGTCCACCACAATTTTCACACCCACTTTCTCGGCATGCAGACTGGCGAGCCAGTAAGTGCGAAACAATTGTGCTTTTAGATTGTAATAAATTAAAACACAAAACGAAACAACTGAAATTATGTTTTTAAAGCACAAAATGTCATACGGGTGTCTGTTTGAAAAGGAAACGCTCGACAAAAGCAATACACAAGATGCCTTCTCTACTGCTTACTAATAGTAAATAAGAGTAAACATTATATTCCGTTAAAAAATATATATATATCAAATTTTTAAATACGCGTTTTGAGGATCCCTAAATAAAATGCATGTTTAGAAAGGGATGTGTTTGTGAGTATACGCGTGTCTGTACAGCAGAGGTGCACAACCTAATTTAGTCCAAAGGTCGTTCTATTCTAAAATAGTTAGGAGGGCCGCAGTGATTGCTCATCCAACCCTCCATTGTAGGCAAAATCTATATCTCACTTCTCAATTAGGGCTTCTCTTTATTTTATTTAATAATCTAATATTCAATATATCAATGGTAACAATAGTATTTTATTTTCATGCCCATTAATTTTATTATTGGTCATAACAGACCAAGTCGCAAATGTCGTTCACCTTAATGAGAATCTTGATACTCCTTAACTGTTGTTAACTTTTCAATATCCGATTCAATGTTTGATATTGCAACACACGCCCTTGCTCCCAATTGTTCATCTGTAAGTCTGGATCGAGTTTTAGCTTTCAATTATTCTTTCATCATCGAAAATGATTGCTCAGAGACGTATGTGCTACCAAATAAAGTTGTCATTTTCAATGCACGGTCATGAAGATGGCACATTGTTTTAAGCAAGTACATTCGTAGAAGTCAAAGACTGATACATTATCAAATTTTGCTTTCATTTCTGTGTCGTTGTGGATATCAATTACTTCTATCTCAAAAATGTAGGTATTGTCTCAATACAGACATGAAGGGGTAGTGAAAATAATTCAAATGATTTTTGAACTTTCGAATATCTTGAAAATGGTATTGAACTATTCCGTGGGATTTCTCAAGAGGTCAATGTATTTCCCAAAATACAATTTATACCAGAAGTAAGTTAGATGCCCACCCGCCCTCAGGGCAAATGAACTCGTTCCCTCCACTCCATGCACCAATAGCAGTAATGCAGTTTCGAACAAGCACTCGTGCAGTACAGCCACAGTGATTTCGAAGCAAGATCAGAAGAGCTGGTTGAAAATTCAATACAAACACCTTTCTGGACGATAGCTAAGAGGGTCAAAACCTTCAATGAAGGACGTCAAAATGTGACGGACATGCCTCGTCCTATTCACCCTGCAGTAATGGAAAAATATATGCACAACGTTTACGCGTTAGCGCTGGCGGATCGGAATGCCACGATTCGTGAACTAGCCAACAATGCCCGATTAGCGTCATCGACTGTGCTTAAGAAGCGAACGAGAATGTGGAAAATTCCGTCGTAATTTGACCGAAAATCAAAAGTGGCTGCGATATTGTGCAGCTCGTAAACTATTGGAGCGCCTATCATTACTATTGATGAAACTTGGACCAGAGCTTATGAACCATAGCTAAAACGACCATAGCAATCAAATGAGAGGTGCCATCATGGGTCACCCCGAAAAGTAACAGTTCGGCAGACTGCAACCAACGTATAAGCCATGCTGAACAATGCCTACGATTGGGATGACTTTATCATAAAGCGTACTGTTTCCCAAAAGACGTACCGTTACTGCAGAGTACTACTTTGCATTTCTGCAAAATACAGTACAAGCAACTCTAAGAAGAAAATGACGGCACTTCCTGAATAACCCATCCATATTTTGCATGAGAATACCAGAGAGCATGCAGCAGTGACTGTGACGGATTTGTTCAATCGTTTGGACTGGAAAGTGGTTTACCACCCCACTTATTCTCCAGATCTAAGCCCCTGTGAGCATAATCTCTTCCCTAAAAATAACCACTTCGTGGAATTAGCTTCCGCGCAGTTGACGATATCAGGGCAACCAACCGCTCCCTTCGCAACATCCAGAGATTAGACAGTGCCAACGGCATCCAAAGGGTTCAAAATCACTAGGAATGCGTGATAAATAACGCGAGTGATTACACTGAAGGCCTGTAAAACCTTAAACAGCGTACATATGTTGTGTGTTGATATAAATGATAGTTACCACTATTAAAGCATCAACCAATGTATATCGCGCAAACGTGGTACTCCAGCATTGCTAGCACAAGACAGTTTCCTAAGAGGCCTAAGGCTTGTTGAAAGCGTAGCCGTAATATTTGTCAGATAACGCTAGAGTTTAATGTCAACACATTCCTTACAGCCACATTCTCGTGATAGAAGCACAATGTGCATAATACTTCTGCTGTTATCTGAGGTAAACATTGCACGATATTACAGCCTTTATAGTGAGCAGTATGTAGTTAGGGTTAAACAAACTAAAGATTTCCCGCATCCGAAGCCTTTGTTCATCAGTTAACTCCAACTGCACGTTCCTAACGGCTTTGCTCATTTCGGCGGAAATCACCTTCAAAAGCGTATTGATTTCCGTTCACGTAAGTTTCCTCATTATGTATTAGGTTGGAGAGCGAAGTTTCTTCGCTTTTGAGCAAATCCGATAACTTATTGTTATATATCATAAGCTAGTAAAATGCTTTTGTAGTATAACCTCTTTTAAAGACTCGGGTCGCGTGAGACGATAAATGAAACCAGTCAAAGACCATGAAACATTTTTGGAGTCCTCGTTCATGGTTTTAATGTCCACATTGAGAGAACAATAACAGACACTCAAAGCTTGAAAGTGCCTCTTATTCCTACTTATAAATTTTCACTCAGCAGAGCTGGGAAAATCTTATCTCTTTGCCCGGAAACTCAAGCCGCGTCGAAGGAAAAAGAGGAGGGGAGAGGGAGTAATAGATAAGAACAACTTTTGGCATATCGCAGACCCAAGAATGCGGGTAAGTAGGATTATTCTTTGTGATAAAAAGTAGATGTGTACGTTTCAAAATGGTAAATTGCAATTTTTTGGACTTGTACAAAAAACGAATTTAGTAATATGAACCATCTCTATTTCGTATCGCCTTACGGGGCCTAACAAGAGGTAAGGGATGATTTCTAGCCAATGACACTGCTTGACAGCAGTACGGAGCTAGAGGCGTGGCGCTGTAATGAGGACAAGGAAAGGTGGGGCAGGGCGAAAGATTAACTTGGCCTCGTAGAAAGGCCACGTTTTAATTTTCTTTAGATCTTAATGCCTATTATGAAAAAGGTTGCAAATTTTGCTTGAAATGTCCCAGATACGTAAACCTTTACAGTAAACATAATGCAACAGTATACTGAAAAACCTGATGTGTTGCACTCGCATGACTTTCTCTACTCTTGTACTAACCATTCTTAAAAACTCTATATCTTCTTCGTGTTAGTCGAGATGAAAATTTGCAGAAATTATCTTATTGCGTATTTTCTTGTAGGTGCAAGGGGAATATGGGAATGTTCCCATATTGAGTGATAGTCGAATCTTTTAAAGCTTTCAAATTCCGTTCTTTTTGCACAGCTAAGGTATAAGAAATGAATAATTATGTTGCATTAGACGAAAGTTTAAGTTTTCCAAAATTCACACAAATAACAAGGAATGCCTCCAAAATGGTTCACTCTGCAAAAAAATTGATTTGGACATAAAGTGTGTTTTTTAGCAAGATCTACAATATTTTGTATAGCAAAATTTGGTCTATCTCTTACGATTTATGAGTTATTCAATAGGCATGCAGAGTAAACAGGACTACATGTTCCATAGCCAGAAAATTCAAAGTATACATTTCATTTGTCATAAGAATATCTTAAACGTATGTCATTTTAATCAAAATCGGTTGAGCCATTTTTAAGAAAATCAGAATTTTCGAAAAAAAAATGCCATGTAAAGGATAGTATAGGGTGGAGGAATTTTCTTCAAAATCTTCGTTTTGGTTTGGTTTGGTGCAATCAAAATCTTCGTGTCGCATCCTTGAAAGACATTAAACTTGAATACCAACTTTGGTTTTTAACCGATTTTTCGTTTTTTGAGTGATGATGTCCACAGACTGACAGGCAAACTGACACAGACAGAAAGACGCGCACACACACACGCACACACACGCACGCACGCACCCACAAACGGGCCTTTTTCTAAAAATGCTTTCTTTTGGATTCAGGGGACCCCGATGAAATTTCGATATCGAATTTTTGGGTACTATACGTAGTAGAGATAGTAAAAATATAAAAACAGTGAATCCTTCTAAAAATTCTCTCTACATTTACACTGGAACTAAAATTACCACCGAAATAGCTTTAAACATGTTTGTCTATTACGTTATATTAAGATACGGTTTCTGCTTTCGAATGAAAGGTTTTCTTCTCATATGCAATAAACCGCCCTTCTTGGGTGGCATTAACATTTAATTAGATTTCTGTGAATTTGCACAGCTTCTGAAATTTGTAGAACCGTGTTACCAGATTACAACAGACCAATAATCTGGCCAAAGCTTTATACGGCACACTGTGGATCAAACAGTTGAGCTTAATGAGTAACGATTTACTGGGTGATAAAAAGATCAATAATTTCCTTTCAGGCCGACATGTCATTGGCTATGGCTATGTCCAGTAGCATGAATAGTGCTGTCATTGGAGAGGGGTAAAGAGAGGGATAGAAGTGGAAGCTGCGATGGCCTCGTTAAACAATCATTATACCCTTACTTTTTATTAAATTCGTTTTCTGTGCCTGATAAGGGTAACATATGGAAAGAGGGTAGTGGTTTTATTCTGTGCAATATTAGATGTTCTTGGAGTTTGATTCTTTAAGATATGAGGGAGTCAGGAAACGTTGTAGACCATAAAATGTATAGATCACGCGTTTGTTCTTGAGGAATCAATTTTTAAATGAGAATTTTGATGCGCAGCACTCACCTTTATGGGTGCACTGGCACTCAGAGCTGTCTGGTGTTGTGTACGTTACTCTCATGTATCTGTGCTTATGTAGTACAGTAACCACAAAGCAAATTACCACACTTCCAGTGATGTACTCATATACCCATTAGCATTAGCAATAATTTTGCAACTTTGACTATGTTTCGACATCATAGGCATACACCCATACCGCACAAAACTTTGCAGTCAATTGTACTTTGTGTATGTATCCTCAAAACGTAACATAGGGAAGCAGAGCTGTTTGTTATGGTAACATAAAACTATTTTCTGGCCTGTTTAAGGGTAAGTTAGCACACAATACCATCGCTGAAAGACAGGCAGTGATCCCAACTACAAAACCCAAGATTCCGACCGGGGGAGGTGTGATCAATCACCTCCCCGGATGGGTTGGATGGCCGCCATCTCTGTCTGGAGGCCGGTATTCGGGCTTGTGGGCCGTGGTCTAGTGGAAATTCTTCTTCCATGCGTTTCGTATGGGGAGAGGATGAGGAAGCGGCGCTTGCGAACCGGGCAGCAACTTCCAAAAGGCGCCAGTGAAGAAGGGTTTCCGAACGCAAGCATGTGTGGCATCTGTCCGAATTCGCTGGAACATACCGCGCTACCGACTTAACCTGAAAGATGACAAGAGAGGGAAAAGCGAAAAGAGGGGAGAATGGAATCCACCCCAACATTCGCCTAGTGACAAGGGGAAAACACGGAAAGGCCCAAGTCAGAGTGGTCGGTCGAGGGGATCGAACCTGAGACCTCCGAACCAGAGTCAAACACATTGCCATGGCGCCACCTCGCTCGGTGCAAAGTGCTGCACTTAATAAAATGTTTAATTTTGACACTGATGTTGAAGTTTCATTTACTCCTAATCTAAAAATATTCAGTGGAACATTCTCGTTCGCAACCAGTAGTTGAGACGTTCGTAATGAGAAATGTGCATTATTATTTAAAAAGTTAGACTTCCACAGACTGTAGTTCTAATGACTTTTTATGGATTTGGATTCCCAAACTGTAACATAAACATATTCGAGTATTTGCAAGCATTCCACCACTGACAATTCCTCTCTAACAAGAGTCAAATGAACGCCTTGCTGTAAGTTGCTAATCAAATGTCTGCTAACAGTACCTAAGGACCCTGAAGTGATGAAACAAAACGCTCGATATGAGTTTCTAATTTTGGTGGATGTACTTGCAGTGCAAAATGTGTTCCGCAAAGCATTCCTGGGGGCATTAAAACGAAACACAATTGTCAAATTACGCGGTGCATGATGGGGTACACACAGATTATATTGTAACTTCTGCCATACACATTCGTTTATACTGTGTGTACTAGAATGGAATTCTCACATTTGATACCACTGTAGTATTTCGCCAACTGGTACCACCATAGGCGCACTTACTGCAATATGATATTCTAATAGACCGCCTCAGTAGCGCTGTGATAGCGCGGAATTGTTGTTGTAGTGTTTAACGCCCGCTTTTACTACTACGGCACCGCAGGCGGTGACACTGATGATACATGGAATGAAGATGGAGCACCGGTGGAATGACATGGCGGGGGAAACCGGAGCACCCGGAGAAAACCCGCCCTGACGCCGCTTCGTCCACCACGAATACTACATGCGGGTCCCTGGGATTGAACCCGGGCCGCCTAGGTGGTAGGCGAGCGCGCTAACTGCTCGGCCACGGCGCCGCCAATATAGCGCGGAAGACCCGGGTTCCATCCCCGGTATAGGTGTGGGAATTTTGACATTTTTTAACTAAACATTTAAAGGCTATTCAATAACTTATATTTTATCTTATATTAAGACAATCTCATGGGATAGAAAATAGTATTTAAAAAAGGAAAAGCCTTTGAGATCCTTCTTTCCGTAATTTAATGTTCTAGGACTTCCTCAGCTCGTAGTTAAGAAGTATATTCTTTTTATTCCATTTATAAAATATAATTTAAAACCAACATGTAAGAGCAGAGAACCCAATTCTTATCCTTCGGCGATCAATTACTGTATTCAAAATTCCACTTCTGTTCTGTGAATCAGCAATAAAATTAGTGTTAGAAAATGGTACATGAGCTGATACAGTACAGAAATTAGAATTGGAAGCGGGCAAGTATTTTTCTTTTTTCTTTTCAAAACTAACGTCTAAGATTCGAGACGTGTTTCAGCACTCCTATTATTATTCACATACTAAGCAATGAGACTTCAACGGTTTCTACTTTCATCATGCTTTTACAATTTCGCCATATTTTCTTGTGGAAATTGGGATTCTAAAATAACATATAAATAACATACGAGGTTTAGAGGTTTGGAGTCATGGAATAAAACGTTCGGGATAGGATTTACAGAGAAAGACTAAGCTTTTGCCATCATTTTACCTTTAAGCATATTTCTTTGTCTTAACAGATTACTTTTTCCATAGTATGAGATATTATGCATGCTCCTAGAAGACATTCTTACCAGATGCCACAGCGTCCTACAGCTGTCTTTTATGAACCCAACATTTGGAACTCGTTAACGTGCTCTTTTACAGCTCACTGCACCACTGACCGAATATTGAAATTTTCAGAAAAAAAATCTCTCAAATGTTATTTACGAACAATAATAGAAAATGTTGAAATATCACACTTATAAACATGCAGGAATTGTATTGCCTCCGTTATCTCAGGTACAAAATGTCCAAATATTAGTTTTGAGCAACAGAGTAGTTGTTAAGTGTTTTCATTGCATTACTATTGTACTGAAATAAATATAATTTATTTTGTATTCTTATTTGTATTTCTTTTCTTTTTTCTTTTTATTAATTATTTTTTATTTGTATCTTCAAATTCTGTAAATTATAAATATCGTTATGTAAATGTTAAGGAATGTATCCGATTTGTGTTAAATGTTACGGTATTTGAAATAAAATAGTTTTGTTTTATTTGAAGTTTTTATATGATGTATTATATTTGTATTCAGTATTTATGTATTGCATATTTTATTTTTAATTCATTTAAATTGTTTATGATGTTAATTTTTAATTTTATTTCTACCGCATAATCTGTGTTATAATTGTTGAGATAGTTAAAAAATTTTAAAAATCTGGAATAGTGACCCAGGAGTAAAAAATTAGGTGCCAGAGTAATTATCTTCTTCTTCCTCTTTCCCTTCTACCTTTACAGCGTAGGGGTGGCTCCGTAAATCCATCTTCTCCAGTCGTTCCTATCCCTCATCATTCTCTTCATTTCTTCCATTGTCTTGTTCCTTTTTCTTCCAATCTTTTCCATTCTGTCCTCAAACATTATCCGGGGTCTTCCTACTCCTCTCCTTCCTTGTACCCTTACTTCTAGCATCTGTTTAACTTTACTATCCTCTGCCATTCTAAATGCATGTCCCCACCATTTCAATTGTTTTTGTTCGATTTTCTCCTCCAGTGATCCTTGAGCCAGAGTAATTATACAGATTTTTATTTTGTATTATGCTTTTTTATCTGTGTATGTGTGTAGTAACGGACGGGGTCTCCCTGACCCACCGCTACACCGACATGGATCCTTTGCGGGCTACCAGTCCCCAAGGGGGAAGGGATGGGGCAAAGTGAGAACATACGCTTATCAGTTAAGGGAGCCAGCGAAGCCCAGAGACGCACAGAAGTCCCTAACATTTATAAATATTGCCAGCTGGCGCACAACCAAAGTGCTTCTCTACTCAGGTAGAGGGCGACGAGGCGAACCTTGCGGCCCGGGGAGCAACTTCCAGGAGGTCCAGGTAAAGGGTTCTAGAGAGCAAACATCTGTGCCAACTGTCCACATTCGCCGGGACGTACCACACTACCAACCAAACCTCAAAGATGATAGGTGAGGGAAATGAAAAATGAAAGGAATCTGTGGAGAAAACAATCCAGCCCAGCATTCACCAAATGACATGGGGAATCCACGGAAAAACCCAAGTTAGAATGGTCGGTCGACGGACATCGAACCCGAGACTCCCGAATGCGAGTCGCACATGTTGCCTTGGCACCACCTCGCTAGGTAACATGAAGTGGTAGCGATGTCTACTTTTGAAAGGTCGAGTACTTTGGGTACGATACAGGTAGCATTGACTACACCACTCTATGTCTATGAAATATGAAAAGGGAAAGAATTGAGCCATTTGTCGCTATGGGACACTATTTCACTATTCACACAGGCCATGAGATGGAAAACCAATTTTAAGTTTCCGAATCTTATTTTCATGGCAAGCAAACAAGTTTTTGTGATAATTTTAAGGCTCTGGTTCTTTTGTATTTACGGGTTCAGAACTTCACTGACCCACTTATCTCTCTCAGCTCTCAAATGTATTTCTTGGACTGCTTCTAATGTTTCAGTTATTCCGGAAATTTCTAAAAGTTAGAATGAGTCGTTTTCATGAATGGTGTTGATCTTATCAGAGGAATTTCTTAGACAGCTGCATAGTAATTAAACCTTCATCGTTATCAGCATAGGATCTATTCTTGATTCGAAATGTAAGTGAAATAAGTTGACCAGAGAGTATGTGGATTGACAGGTTTAGACTCTACTTTGTTTGCTGATTAAAACCTGAAAACTGTGAATGTAACGTCGGCCGTGGCGTACAACAAAGGACGGTTGAGGTCAAGCTACCCAACACCACATACCAAGTGTTGCGCGTATCAAAAGGGACTCAAGGTCCGGCTGCCTCGCGCGACTGTTCTTGAACGCGTGACTAAACGCAGCACGACGAGGGGATTATTCGCGAAGTGTTCGAGAAAAGTCAGTGGCACGTCTTCCTTGCTATATAAGGAGGCGAGGCAACGAGGAGTCAGTCTGGCAGGTCAGACCAGCTTCCTGTTTAAAGTAGGAATTAATCGATTTAAAACGAAGTGTAAGAGGTAATACTTGGTTTTCAGCATTTTCACCCTAGACACCAAGTGTAGGAAACATCCCATAATGTCTGATAATCTACTAATATATGTAACCGCACACCGTAGCGGCAGCCGTTCTCACGACTGAAACAGCCGGGAAAATAAATATAAAAATATTTATATATCAAAACGTTATCATAGGATTTGGGAAACAATAGGATAGGCAAATGGGATAGTCAACATAGGATTTGGCAAATGAGAATTAGATTGTTCTTCCACACTAGTCCTGTATAGGACAAAGTTGGAAAGGTAGAATCAAACTGAAGAATGCGATGTAATAGCGGGGATTTGAACCCCGGTTCTTCTGGCTTCTGTCCGGTTCCTCCAAGCCAGATATATTCAACTTGGGTATGTCTAGCCCGAGGGGTTCGCGAAGACCTTTTAGGAGCGTGAAGTTTAAAATACGCATAGTCAGTACAATATGCTTCCTGAATTATCACAAATAACAAACATATTTCAGCCAGAGAGATTTCAATATGCCCTCTGTCCAAGATCTATTTTACATACCCTATTGGTCTACCAGCTGCACTCGCTAATTGCATTTTATATTCTTTGAATCAAAGGTCGACAACAATAACAATGTTTGTGAATTTACATTACCGACTGAGTTATAATCGTTCAGTACTCAGAAAGGTTCAAACGTAGTACACACCTTTATAGAAGCAATTAAGGTAGCACTAGAGACGTAAAAGTTACCTTGCTAGTTGCTAAAATGAATCACCTTATAACGCAGTTGAGTTTCTTTTTCTTCCCGGTTTTGTATTTAATTATAGCAGATATAACGTTACACAAGAATTTCGCTAAAGTATCTTATCAACAAAAAAATCCTAATTCTGAAAGAAGTATAGGGCGTAGAATGTATGATATGGTACCAGTTATTGTTTACCAAATAGTAGATAATGTCTAAAAGATTTGAGATTCAAATCGATGACACTGAGATGTAAAATTCACTTTGAAATGACGTGCCCCAGTGGCGGCTTGCAATCTTGCAAGTAATGTAACTCCCTGACTACGTAGTTTAACCGACCATAAGGTCACTCAATGGAAATTAATTGTTCTTTCAGGACGATTTTTGGACAAAGAAAGATAGCATCAGACTGAAAAGTCAGTAATGTAGGTCAGATAACCTTCGCTAAACATTTTGTGTTGTATTTCGAAGTATCCCTTTGTTCAGCTTTGTATCATATCTAAAGAAAATAGGTTCTGTTCCTATACACGGAATCAGATACACTAAGTGCATTTTTCTGGGAAAGAAATACTGCACCAATGTAAGTTTATTCAGAAGCTTCGCAGCCGAATTAGTTCAAAACTTAAAGAAAAACAATCCTAAAAACTTCACCTTCTAGCCACAACCTTCACTGTCGTGCATGTCGCGTATATTGCTTCAGACCTACGTCAATTATTTACTTATAGTCGAGTTTCCTGGTTTCTTTCCTTCCACTTTCCATCTCACAACGTTTGGTGTCATTTAGTTTACCAGTCACAAGACTTTCAAATGAACTGTGAGGCACGTACTAAAAACAAACCCTTTCCACTACCTCAGAATATACATTCAAGTGTTTTATAACGAACCATTACATATGTATGTTGTGTTTGTTTTTGTGTGTGTGTGCCTAGCAACGGAGTGGGGGACATCTCCCACCCACCGTGACACCAATATGGATCTTTTGCGGGCTACCAACCCCTAGGGGAAAGGGATGAGGTGAAGTGAGACCATAGGCTTCTCAGACAGCGGAGCTAGCGAAGCACAGACACACAGAAGTCCCCAACAGTTACAGATATTGACACCTGGCGCCCAACCAAAGTGTTTCCTTAGTCAAGGAAGAGGGCGACGAGGCGACCCTTGCGGCCTGGACTGCAACTTTCAGGAGGGCCAGGGAAGGGGTTACACAGAGCAAGCATCTGTGCTATCTGTACGCATCCATGGAATGTACAGCGCTACTAACCAAACCTGAAAGATGACAATGGAGGGAAATAAGAAATGAAGGGAAAGGAATCCGTGGAGAAGAGATTCCACCCCAGCATTTGTCCAGTGACAAGGGAAAACTACGGGAAAACCGAAGTCAGAGTGATCCGTCGACGGGGATTGAACTCAGGTGGGCCCTAATGACCTAGTTGTCGACGGGCCCTTAAACACAACTCACTCACTCACTTGAACTCAGGACCTCCCGAATTCGAGTTGCCTACGGTCTCACTTCACCTCACCCCTTCCCTCTTCGGGGGGGGGGGGGGTACTAGCCCGCAAAAGGTCCATGTCGGGGTCATGGAAGTCGAGGTGTCCCCCCTCCCATATACACACACAAGCACACGCGCCATATCTTAGGTCAGACGAAACTATGCTGTATCTTACACTGTAAGTACCTCACATCTGCATCAGAGATAACTGGACCATGTCTTACATCAGACGAAAGTATACGATCCTGTATATTAAAAGAAGTTATGCTACATTTTCCTCAGGCGAAGATACGCTTCACATTACTTCGGACAAAGGTACGTCACATCTTACATCAGAAGAATCTAGTCTAGCCCTTACATAAAACGAAACTACACCATATTTTGCATTGAAGGAGAGTACGTATAGATAGATATTCTACAGATCTGCACCTGAATAGCTGTGAAAACTCTAATTCAGTTTGGCCGTAACTATCACCTTTATCACATTGTTTTAGAATTACGTAAGCCCCCAGAGCCCTATCGTGAAAGTTTGTTGCCGCAACAGCAGGCATTTAGAAACAAGTTATACCTAGAGCACTTAGTTTTACAACCAAATTACTAGACAACCAACATGACGGAGGAGGCTCGAAATTGTAGTCTGAGGACAATACTGTATTCAGCACGTGTTGTGCTATCTAATGAAAATCCAATTAGTAATACAAAGGCACAGATGCACAAACTTCAACAATGATAAGTTGCAAAACACGAAAAATTCAATGAATGCTATCTGCACATTTCCTAGTGACCAAATATTGACAAGTTCATCCTTGAAGCAAATATCTCATGTACTGCACTCACATAACTTTCTCTACTCTTGTACTAACCATCCTTACCAACACCTATTCCTCTATCTTCGTCGAGACAAACATTTGCACAAATTATCTTATTGGTAATTTTCTTGTATGTGCAAGGGAATTCGGAAACACTGTAGGCTTTGAGCGATACTCAAATCATGTAAAGCTGGTCGCTATGTGAAAGCTTTGAAATTTCGTTCTCTTTGCACAGCCAAGAGATAAAAAGTTGAATAACGACCTTCCATTTCAGAAAAGTTTAGGCATTTCAAAACACACACAAATAAGGAATATCTCCGAAAAGGTTCGATACACAAATAATTAATTTGGACATAACTTCTGCATTATAATGAAATCTACATTTTTTGTACAGTAAGATTCGGTCTATTTCTTGCGGTTTACCAGTTATGCAAAGCTCATCATGAGTAAAGATGAAACAATTCCTTCAATGCATGCGAGGTTAGCTACGCATAAACCATACACTGTAGCTCACTCTGAACTTTGCACCCGGTCAGAGGTCAACTAGAGCAGGTTGCAGGCACACAAGACAATAGAGAGAACCCCCCCCCCTCAATGACGTAATGCTTATATAGTGCACGTTGATGTTACGCTGATATCTTGGTATGGAAGGAATTGGATCATCTTTAACCATGAGTAAATAGGACTACATAGACTATAGCCAAAAAATTCAAAATATACATTTAATTTGCCATAAAAGTATCTTTAACATACGGCATTTAAATCAAACTCGTTAAAATCATTTTTGAGAAAATCAAAGTATTCGAACAATTTTTCGTGTAAAGCGTAGTTTAGGGTGTAGGAATTTTCTTAAAAATCTTCCTGTCACATCCTTAGAAGATATCAAACTTAAATATCAACTTTGGTTTTTAACTGACTTTTAGTTTTTGAGTTATGCTGTTCACAGACACACACACACACACACACACACACACACACACACACACACACACACACACACACACACACACACACACACAGCGCTTTTTCTAAAAATGCTTTTCTTAGGATTTACGGGGCCTCAAAGCACATTTCGGAGGAAACTCGAAATCGAATTTTTGGGTACTACTATACGTAGTAGAGAAAGTAAAAGGTACCACTTTTGTTTTACAAAATCGTAATTTATGTTTAAGTTACGACACAACAGCGGCTGAGTAATTCACCACGTGCAATCCTCACACTACTGTGGTATCCCCTAATATGACCGCTATCAGACTTTAATATAATATTTCGGAATAGTGTGCATCTGGTACCAGGACTGGGTGTGTACCGCCTGTGTATAACCACAGGTTTTGTGAACTTTCCTGTGATAGAGATATTTGAATTACTGTGTTCTGCATAATAAACATTGTGCTCCTTTGTGACGGTTAACACATAAAACCTGACTTTTTCACACTACACTGAATGCCTTGTTGTTGCCGACACCTTGCTTAGGGTAATGCACTGCACAGTCCTGGTGCTGACTGTGCCAAGCCGATCATCTCCATCCCAAGCTGAATGTTATCCACAGGTTTTGATAACATACGTGTATAACATTACTCGTCTTGCATAAGCTTTCTGTTGAATCTATTATCTCTGTTACATGTTCACGTGTTTATTGCTCTCACTAGTCACAAATAACAGGTGAACGTCAACATTTGGCAAATATGGGTAGGTTAGAGTACAATCGGAGGGGATTCCACGTTAAACCTATAGTCAGGCTATTGTTTGACGGACCTTGGGCAGATGACAATAAAGGGCGTTAACCAGCCTGGCGTCCCGAACGTATGCTCTCGGCGCCAGGTTCTTCGTGCAGCCGCCAGACTCATGGGTTCGACACCGGCCCCCTCCAGTGGGGACATGTGACCACAGCGCCTTCGCTATACCGAGAATAGTTCCAGTCACGAGGTCAAATTGTTCCACACAGCTGCGACACAGTCACTGTTTACCAACATTTCCGACCTTGGAAGGGCCGGATGAAATGGTAGTGAAATGAAATGGAGGAACCGGAATTTGCAGAAAGGAAAGTAATCAAACCCCCCTGGTGACTAAGGAAAACCGTGATTGATCAGACTGATGAGATTATTCGGTCACGGTGGATCGACTCGAAGTTCCAGCCGTTCGTGTTTGGCAGAACACTTTCGGAACCTTCAAAACAATTTATTGGCTTTCTTTTGTATGAAGAAATAGTTTTAAATAGTCAAATATTATGTAATTATGCCTTATGTTTGTAATTTATAACTATAATTTTTATTGATCATTTATTTATGATGTTCATTAAAGCATAGTCTAACAAGTAACAGTCTTTTTTCATGAAATTCACATAACTGAACTAATTAAGGGCACCTTCAAGTGGCGATATTTGATCCTGGGACCCTCAGCACAGAAGGCCAATGTGCACACTCTTACTCTACGAGAGCAAGTTACTTCGCAGATAGCGGTACAGAGCAGTCGTCGTTTTGGCCGAAATTAATGTGACGTGACAGTGTTTACGGTATAGCCTATATATAGTATGAAAACCCGACTGCTTTATTCTGCACACAACGAAACCCAAGCTCGTATGTTATATACAAATTAAAATCCAAAAACGGGGGGCAAAGCTATAAATGTAGGTCTTTCAGACGAGTCAATGCATTCGAGAGTACATAGATGTTCTCACGAGGGAAGAAGCCGTATGTAATCGTAGATGAAGACCAAGGAAGCATTTAGCGCTCTAACGGATACATATGTAGCTAATGAGTAAAAGGTTTAAGCTCGGCACTAGAAAGAGTACGAGCTCCTAAACAATGCATCGGGGTTTTTATAATATCTGTCGCATGTATTGTTGTCTTGTCGCGTATTACTCACCACGGCTTAGCCTCAGACGGAGAGCTCCACTATTCTTATTCATTAATCTCAGGCGCAGTGTGGATCGGTGTTTGATTCTTGGAGAAACATTTCCCAGATGATAAACGAAATCCTGAGCAACGACCAAGCACTATAAATGACCATACAAGGCCTATATCACAGTTCAAACTTGTAAAAGATAGTTAATTAAAATTACAACCTGACAATGGTTGTATTGAAGTATTACATATAAACCTTGAAATATTTTACATCATGGTATTCACATTATATCTTGTAACGTTTCTTTTGGTTGGAAGAGTACCTCACTGGGATTTGAGGGTACCATTTGCTGTTTGGTGTGTGTGTGTGTGTGGGGGGGGGGGGGGGCGTCAATTCTTCTTTGCCAGGCTAGCACAGCGGTGAGCTTGAATGACTTTTTTTATCAGTAGACCAGTAAAATGCTTGCATCCAGGGTGTAGTACGGGTCAACATGCAGTATGATTAATTAAAGTTCAAATTTACCTTGTGGAACTAGTTTATTTTCACTTTCACATAAACATATACACTTCGATACCATGGACTGGCGTCCTTTTTCATACGTACGGGGTTCACCCCTCGATATCACGGACCACGCACTTTTGTATTCTCTCTCATTTTTTGAGTTTATGACCCGCGTCATAGATTATACGTCTCTTTTGCAGAGAATGATTTCTAATTTCTTTTATACAAGACTATGTGTGTATCAGGACGTTATATGCCGATAAATTCTGATTTTATCGGGACTTCGCGTGTCACACACGACGCAAATCCAGACAACAGTTGAACAAGAAGAACAAGGCAATTGAATATACATAATTGCCCACTATAATAACGATTCACAATTTTGGGGGGCTTTTACTGCCACAACTATAACCACACATTTAAATACTTCAGGAGGCTTTTTCAAATAATATCGCCTCAATCTTCAATCGTTGTAGCATCAATCGATGACCATTTTGTCCTTAGTTGTTTATATAACAAGCGAAGTCAGTCTCTGTTGCCTTCGTTCTTCCAGTTAGAATAATTTCAGAGGGCTTACGCAAGACACTGCTTCACACCCATACATAAATGACTACAATTTTGCCTCAACAATTATCAGGCATCATATTCCAGACTTAGTAAGGAAAATAGGATAAACAAAATAAAGCAGTTACACAAATGTGTCATTAGACAAATTATGCTTACAGTTAATATTCCTCCTAGTGTTCATTGATATCGCTGCAAATTCGTTAAAATCTTCCTGTTTGTCTTATCAGAATTCCAATAAATAGATACAAATGTTTATGTGACCTCTCTTCCTACACCCTTCTTGCACATAAACTGATATATTTTAAATTCCTTTCCATCTTATAGACGTAGAGCTTAAAGGCGCTCGTATAGAATACAAAGAATTCCTTTGTATCCATCATGTTTTCTACTTTTCTCCATATTGTCTGCAAAATGTCATATAAAAATATAGTGTCTCGTCTTTCACATGTTTAGAAAAATGTATATTTCAACATGGAAGCTCTTGCTTCTCTACTGCAAAGCAAAAGAAGTGCCTTATTGTTCTATTTCCTTTGCTCGTCTACCTATGACCCCAATTCTCTGTATTTCGCAACATTATTTCTTCCCCTTTTCTTTGAATTTTTCGCAAATGTGTGATATTCGGTTCTGGAAAACGTGTTTCTTACGCGACTAGCATATCATTTTAAAAAGGAGTTCCTCCCTCCTTTACGGAATGTTTTGTCATGCCTTGTCGTTACAAGAAACTATAATTAAAGCCTGTATCAGCAATGGAGGCACATAAAAGAGGAAAGCACATGGAAACACCACAAAATATGTATAGGTTGCAAACTGTAGCACCTCCTCTTTATTGTGTTAACGCTTTAGGGTACCCAAGGATAAAATTTGTGAATCTTGCAGTTTTATCTAACCGTTTTCAAAATCTTTCCACGTGCTGTTTTATTATACTTATAAATGTGTGTTACATTCCATGCAAATATCCTCAATCGCTGTTGAGAAAAACATTTACTTGACTAATAAACCAGGTGTTGCACACAATACAAAAATTGTAACTTAAAATTGAATAAAACCCTAGTTTTATTTGAAAATAAGTATACTGCCCCTACCACTACCACACCCTGCAGTACTTCGGCCCTCTGAGTTTAGCCTGGACTTCCTTTACAATAGATGTCATAGATGCCCAATCTGTGCTCTTTGAGCACCAGTTGCCCAGCCTTGGTCTAATGTGTAAGAAAAATCTAAATCAAGTAGACAATTTTATAGGTAAACATATTTAGCTTCTTTGCATTAAAATGTTAAATACGAATTAATTTTAGTCGATATTGCTCAAATTTTCACCAAAACTTCAGAAAGAATAAACATAAACTGGTATAGTCCTTGCTACACTTTGAACTTGTACAAGATATGACATTAATTTCAATACTGGGAATAAACTGTGTTGCAAAAGCTGTTAAAAATATAAACATGTTTTGAACCAATCATAAGAGGAAAACCAATTTATGTAGGCAGTTTGACGTACCTATTAATATTTAAATAATATAAAATTATTTCTACTTTTAAATGAAGATAGGTTTTTATTCCTTTTTTAAGTTACACGATATAGTCAATAGGAAACATGTTCCTTAAGTGAGGTGAAATTAGAAGGTCAAACATATGAAATGATTGCGTGTTTTAAATATTTGGCTTCACTAAGAATGGAACAAAATAAGATCGAGATAGAAATTAAAGCAAGAATTAACCAAATAAATAAATTTTATAAAGTGTTGGCACATCTCTTTTGAAAAAATATTTTTCATAAAGGTTAAAAGAGATCTTTTTTTAAAAAAAATATAAAACTCGTAATGTGTGGAGCAAAGTCATGGGCGAATCAAATCAAAAAAGCAACTAATGACTTGGCAAAGAAAAATACTTCGAAGAATTCATGGTCCAATATTTAAAAATGAGATGGAGATATTGTGGCATCAATAAAAATCAAGAAGATTGAGATCACTAGGACTTGTCCAAGAATGAGCCCATATAGAGCAGTTAGGAAGATTCCAGGGGGAAAGATAGGAGGTAGTAGAAAGAGAAGAAGTACCAGATTTAGATGAAGTGATGACGCAGAAAATGATTTAAGACAGCTGGGAGTAGAAATGGTGGAGAAGTAAGGCTTTGGATCGATGTATATTATGGGCATCTATCATAAAGGAAGTCGGGGCTAAACTTAAAGGGCGGTAGTGCTGCAGGGTGTGGTGGTGATAGAGGCAGTATACTTATTTTCAAATAAAGCTAGGGTTTTATTCATTTTTAAGTTACGATTTTTGCATTGTGTGCAACACCTGGTTTATTAGTGAAGTAAATGTTTCTCTCTACAGGAAGGATTGCCTATGATTCAATTTTATCCAAGACATGTCAAGGAGGTGATCAAAAGGTTGCCGATACGAAGCGGCTAATATCGAATCAGAAACACTTCAACACCTAACCCTTCATACAAAAGTAGTGGTATTTGGTATAAGAATGTCCTGTTGGTCAGAATCAACTATTGACATGGACACAAATGTACGCAGAGGGAGAGAGAGAGGGGGGGAGCTGGATTATACATTCATATGGCTCAACTGCTGTTTCACATATGCTTCAGGTTCGGATACGAGAGCAAGAAGTAATTCAAATTACTAGACATGCCAATGCAGCATCACTTAAATCATATATTCAACTAACTGAAGAACATCTTTCAGCTATTGTGAATAGGTTGTGAAACAATATGCCTTCTACTTCCATATCTATACTAAACATAACTACCAGTCAGGGAATTCCTTCAAATTACCGTTTCGAAAATTCTGTGTTCAGTAATTGTGTTTTCAAATGCAATTTTGCAAACTAATAAATTGAGATTGATTGGTTTGGTTTGGTTTAAGGGCGCTCAACTTCGAGGTCATCAGTGCCCTTAAAAGATTCATGGCAATAGCCAGATATAAATTTTACTCAAAAATAAATATACTAGCAACAAGAAAAATATACACAAAAGGTAAAAAACAGTGGCAATAGCCAGATATGAAACGAGGTGATAAATATGTCCAAAAGCATAAACAGATAATTAAAATTTTAAATCCTCAAGTTGATATTGCACTCCGCTAAAAAATTAAAAACTCTATCAACCGCTGTTTTGTCGTCCGCTAGGACCTCTGCAAGTCTGGCAGGCAGCTGCAGAAAATCTCGAAGGTGTGCTAGAGAGCAACACTCCAGCAGCACGTGGTGAACCGACAAAAGGTTGTCACACAGCGGATATATAGGAGCAAGGTCCCTTTTAAATAGGTAACCATGCGAAAAATTGCAGTGCCCTATTCTTAATCGAGCCAAATTAACCTCTTCGCGACGAGATGTGCGACAGGAAGTTACCCAGTTTATCGGAAGTTCTTTAATAAATTCTGAATTGTGGTTACCGTAATGCTATGTGTTCCAGGAAGATAACTTGAATACTGCGTTTATTAACCTGTAATGACGAAAAGCAAAACTAATGAAAAACTTAAAATAGTAAATAATAATTTCTTCTTCAAATGAATTTTTATAAACTAATGGAATTAGATTTGCTTCTTTTATATTCATATATGCATTGAGGCCTCTATTGGCACCAAAACTACTATTAGACGCAGTGCTGTTTGAGCAAGCAGAAAACTAGGTTATGGGGCAATGGATGCCGATGATGTCTGCTTAATATTTGTTTTAAGAGGTTAGTGGTTAGAATACAGCATTTAAATAATATTGTCTGGGCTATCTCATCATTTAAGTCATGAAATAATGTTAATAAATGCAACTCGCGATAGTCAACTTTCAAGATAAACTGACACTCGTGGCATCACTTATGATAAACAGCTGGTAAAACAAGTTGACCTTCTAAAAATTTATCATTTGCATGATCTTGGCAAAAATTAGTGAATTTTGTTACAATAAAGTGGTGTTTAAATCCTAGTTACTCTGTATTAAAACTACTGATAGCTATGCAGGTTGCTTTATGCACTGACTAGTGCCACGCGTAGTCCTGGAAAACTGGAAATCGTGCATGTTGGATGCCTCCTTTAATTAAATGTATATCGTCATATGGAGTATTCAACCATGCCCCATTTCTGTAGCTTTCTCTCGAATAATTTACCAATCCATTTATGTAACGCTTCACATGGTTTCCTCGTTAGGTTATGTCCATAGATAACATATCAATTTCCTTCCATAACTCCATCCGAGGTTATTTTCCACTCCCTGGTTGGAATTATTATTGAATACCCAATTTGCTGATGCAAACTCATCTTGAAAATCCATTTCTAAGCCATTTATGATGAAACTTGTAGCCATCTTCCGCAATTAAATTATTGACAGAACTACAGAAAGAGACATATAGAGTTAGTTAAAGGGCATGCACCATTTCATTCATAACCATGAGGTTCAGTGGCGTGAAATTGAGCAGATAGCTCTTAAGCTGAGATGCTTACTGAACTGTGGTGCTTTGGAGATTTTAGTTCAAGGAGCAAGTAAAACTCTGCTCTTTCCAATGGAAATATACCTTTTGAAAACCTCTGAATCTAAAAACCCTTCCCGGAAATGAATCGTGTGTATGTGCTCTCTCTACCTTTCTCCCTCCCTCTCTCCCCCTCTCTCTCCCTCTCCCTCCCTCTCTTTCCCTCCCTCTCTTTCCCTCCCTCTCTCTCCCTCCCTCTCTCTCCCTCCCTCTCTCCCTCCCTCTCTCTCCCTCTCTCCCTCCCCCTCTCTCCCCCTCTCTCAGACTGTGAACAGCACAACTGAACATCGAAATGTCGATTAATTACCCCTACTTACTATACGTAGTGGAGAAATTAAATATGGCGTTAGCGATTTTCATATAAATACGCTATATTCGAAATATTTGCATGGTAAATTTATCTATAGAATTTCCTGGAAATAGCCTATGAAGTTTTCTACATTCTTAATTACTTTTACATAGTTGTTGAAACGTAAGAGATTAAGAGATATACAAAATCTTACTCCACGAAAGCTGTAGATCTGGTTAAAGCACATAATTAATATATAATAAATTTTCTTTAGCATCAACCATTTGCGAGATATTCTTTGTTATTATTATAATCTCAAAATACTTATACATTTTTCAAAAGGTAAATCGCTATTCTTTTCTGCTACAAAAATCATGGAATTAGAAAGCTATCACATATATTGATGCTCATTTTAAAAAACTGACTACCGCTTTAGCCAAAAGGTCCTTGTACCTGCAGTGTGACTTTCAGAAGAAGATACATGACAGATGTCAAGCAAGAGCGGTAACGGGTAAGGAGCGAAGGTCGTTGTTATGGAAACACAAAAAGTTTGACAAATTGGTTATACTGATAAATCATGTACTCCTAAGGTGAGTTATCGCTAGTTGTTTGCGAAAAACCGACCTTGATTGGACGTTCAGTTGCGTTGTATGATCTTGGCCTACTTTGTTCAAACTCGTGTTAAATACGCAGTTGTGGAAGCAAGAGCTGGTGGAGGTACTTGCAGACCTAAGATTCATTGTCCAAGAGAAAGATCAACTTCCAGTTGGAGTGTTACATTGCACAGCCAAGCTAGAGACTTTCTCTGTTCTCTTACGGAACTCTTAAAACAGGAAGAGGTAATTATGCTCCTTTACAATGAACCTGTTATTCCTTTCAACCAAACGAGGAAACAAACTGCACATGCTCTTGAATTAGGCGAGTGACTCTTTTTGCATTCTCTAAAGAGAATCAGCTACAGTCAGATGCATTGGACATTGCAACTCCTGGAAAAGATAGACCAAGGGCATCTCCAGTTGGCCAACTGGACAGTTTTCAGTCAGATGCCATTCGAAGACACATCTATAGTTATCACACACGAAAGGGGCATGTCACTACATCTAAGCTTATTTCCTCTATTAAAGAGGCAGAGTATTTTGAGGAAAGTTTTAGTTCTTTGAACAAAATCCTCCGTGATCTAGAATTTAAGCTAAAAAGTAATAATTAATAAGTACATAAGCGAAAACATATTTGAAACGTCAAATATTGTAGCACTAAGGGTTCTGTTTTAAGAGAAATGCAAAATAGGAACTTGAAGGAAATAGTGTGGTTGGATGAAACTTGGGTACACCCCGGCCATCCCATGTCAAAGGGCTGGACTGCCGGTACTCTTGAAAGTACCACAAGAGTCAATATTATAATGGAGAGAGAAAGAGATATTTAACAATAAAGTGGGTATTCAGAACCACAACTTAATTTCTCCTTCTGAAGGAGAAGGAGAAATGAAGAGGTGAGACAGATGATGGATATGGAGGAAACAGTGGTGGAGAGTATTGACAGGTGCGGTCTTCAATAGCATGGGCACGTTAGAAGAATAGGGGAGAATAGGTGGCCCAAGACCTTTTTAGAATGGTCACCTCGTGGAAGAAGGCAGGGGGGTTGGCCAAGAGCAACTTGGAGAGGACACGTTCATAAAATGATGAATGATCGATGCCTCGAGGAGGATACCTGTTCAAACGGAAAGAATGGCAAATGGGAATATAGGGAAATTGCTGAAGAGTGGAGAAGCCCTTAAATGAAAAAAGTAAGTAAGAATCACAACTGTGAATATACAAAGACTCGATGAATTCGTATTGAGAGCAGACCACTTTTTTCGTATTAGAAAACTACTTTTGTCTGAAGGTAGGCTAATCTAGATTCTATCTGCATATTTTCGCTGTCGTGAGATAAGCTTGAACCTTGTTTGTGTTTCGAGTATTGAGAGATAAAGAGAGGGATATGCGTAACTTGCTATCTGCTCCTTGACAACACTGCAACTCTCCACGTGAAAAAAGCTCAGGGCTGTCATGTACGAGTCATAAAATCAGACTGTAAAATGACTGCAAAACATGTAAATAAAGTTTATCTAGATTAGGAAGAAACAGATCGAGGAATCAGCTCTTGTAAGAATAGTTTGTAGAGTACTGAATGGAGGAAGGCATGTGAATGCAATATATGACTTCCATTCATCACTAAACGGTCGAGGTTATGAAAATGCAAGGAACAGCTTGGAGACATGTGGCAGGCTTCGATGCATAGCTTCGGAATTGGAAAAATTCCCAAGTGCTAAACATACATTTAAGTGTAAATGTTATACTCAAATTAGCAGGAAATGATGCTGCACTGCGTTTCTATACTCCTTAGAAAGTAAGGGAAAATAATATTCTGACAAAATGGTAAAAAAGACAGTCAAATTCTGTTCTATTACATTATTTTTCTGGAAAACTTTTGAACAGAAACACTTTGTGATGCTACAACTCACAACAGTTTTCTTCTCGTAGCTTTCGCTCTATCCTTTCTCTGTAGATCATACACTAACTCCCACGATACAAGCACTCAAGACTCATAGTCACGTGTTCGCTCACGTGAATGGTGTGGGGAAGCTAGTCTGCTTGTCGGCCTGGTATATGGTGTGAAGTAGCTTAGTTCCGACTGTCCTTTGTTGTGCGCCGCGCCTGGCCTCACAATATTTCAGATATGCATTTCACAAAGTTCTCAAAAATACTGCCCACCGTGCAGTACGACTTGAAGTCATGCCATATGCTTCGTTGATATGAAAGTACACTGTTAGTTAGATCTTTATTTTCGCATTTATTTTCCTCATAATGAGGTATAAAAGCTTTAAAAAGGAACATGTCTGCACAATCTGCCACCTGTGGATGTATAAAGTTTAGCATCGTTTTTGAGAAACAACGATCGTTTTGTGAATGCCATAACTCGTGAAAGAAAAGCATATTATTAAATAGCACACTCTCTATTAAACGCCAGTTTATGCAACATTTCGAAGTTGTAACGTATGTAATACCTGTGTTGAAAAACTAAGATGGGTTGATTAGTTTTCAGTAACTAATAGTGAAGTGGCAATTCCATTTCTTACTCCCAACGATATGTTGAGTCGAACATCTAGCTTAAAGCTGTATTTCATCAAATTATCACATTTATTGTCTATTCATTTGTATTACATAAACATTGAGTGCCAAAGGGATATTAGGGGAGAATTAAAATAGCTGAAACCTGTTGACACTCTGAAATACGTATATTTATAGCTTAAAAAGCTCCCAGGGAGCTCTAATAATTATTGTGTGTGGATAACAAAGGAATGAACATGTATATCAGTAGGAGTTTATATTGTTACATGAAAATGGTGATGAACAGAAACTGTCATTGCTTAGCATAGAATGACGAAGTATTTGGACTTCTGCACTATTGCTTCTTTATTTGGCAATAAAGAATATGTTTGAAAAATATTGAATGAATTCCTACCTTTTCTTAAGCATTACTCAAAGTAAACTGAAACGTTATATACGGTTCTTTAAAAGTGGCAAGTAGGAATAAGTTTTCAGTGTCGTTATGTTAGAAGGAAATTTAAGCATAGTGTCAGAAAAACAGGTATGCAAAGTACTGGTGCACACAGGAACCATACACGATCTGTAGCCTTTCTGCTTCAACACCTGATCGAAGTTCATGTTGAGATCGAAATACAAACCATCTGCTACAAATTGTCGCGCCGGCCGTGAACCCGGACGTGGCTGGTAAGAAATGCCGTTGGGGCCCTGATCTCCGCCCGGCAAAACGAACGGGCCGGAGGCGTTTACCTGCCCGAAAGACCCGGCTGCCAGCGGGACAGTAGAGCCTCTGAAAACAATAGCTATTGTTTACTACTGCGGTGTCTGGACTGTTCTCTCACAGCCTCTCCCGATCATTTCCATTGTCCAAAGAACTATATAAGGGACCTGCTCGTGCCCGAGTGGTAGAAGTGAAGGAGTGGAAGATGTTGTTCCATTCGTTCTTGTAGTGAAGTGTTGGAATGAGGAAAAGCGTATGCGAAGCGTTCCGTGGACAGCGTCTCTATAGCAGTTCAGTGCAAGTGTAATCTGGCAGTTCTTTACTGTGATTCGATTCGACAGTTATTCTGTGCTCTGAGTTTGCACAAAAGTGATCCAATTGTAACATTAGCACTACACTGACTGACCAGAAGGCAATAAAGTGTGAATAGCAGTAACTGGTGTTTTCTCATTTGTTACAATATTCTATACAAAACTACACTTAAATGAGGCCTGGGCACGAGAGGAGAGGTAGCGATTGAACTTATCTTATTCATCCCACACTCCCTTACCGAGTGATGAAGGTAGTTTTGATACAAGTGCACTGGTGGCTTCATTCCACCTGTGCGGTAGTATACGCTTGTATTAACTAAGTCGGTTATATTAAATATATTTTGCATACAATAATTATTACAGTCTCTACTGTAAAATAAGATTTGATGTCTTTTCATCACTACACCTGGCTCGAAGCCCGAGAGCATCTTGAATATAGTCTCTACTGTAGTTAGGTAAATTATATAATATTCAGTTTTATAACCTTCCTTTATCTAATGCACGTAATATTCTTACGCTACCCTGTGATTAACATACTAAACTCTTTCTCTTTCAGAATAAATAAAGCAGTAAACTTTCATTGGTATTTAGCCTTAAAATATTTTAAAACTATTTAATTAAGATAAACTGTTTGGCTTTAAACGCAATATTGTGTCCAAACAATGAAACACAAATACAATAACTTATATTAAATAAACTAATAAGAAACTAAACCCCTAAAAAGTGTAATCATATGGTCCCCTTTATATGCTTAGGAATACGAGTATACAGAAAGTACGTTTTGAAACTGCAATTAAAACTGTCACATCTCCAAAGTTTGACTTATGCTTCTGATCAATGTGTTGTTTGATATTGTAACACTATATTTACAAATTGAAATCCGTATATTAAAAGCAAACTTTTCTGTTTCTGCAACTTACAATATATCCTTATGAAATAGGCTTGCCGGCGAATCCATAGTTTCCACTGAATGAGGCGTGTTGGAAGCTAAACAGCAATGAGCCGGAGGGATGGCCGGTAGAGTGAGTTAAGAACGCGTTTCAGTACAGTGGCCCTTTTGAGCCAATTTTGCCCAGGCCTGATTTAAATAAAAGGGAAATAGGCACAGTATGTCTCTGTTTCACATACCACAACATGGTTTATTCTTACTACTGGTGCCACCAGCATAGACGGTGGTGTTGGACAAATAAGGAGGGGCTGTTGTCTCTCTCAGGACTAAACTTTAATTCAATGTCAATTCGAGTCACTATTTTTACTGCTTATATTATTTTTCGGAATCTACGTAAAATTATCAATCAGAGTAGCACATATGAGAGCATAAGCAAGGTTAAGTGCATGTTTCCACATGCAGGCGTCCATGGACGAAACGAAAATATCTATGGATGTGCTTAACGATCAGATAGAGTACCACAACAGCTTCCAAGGTGTGCATACATTCCAGAAAGAAGGAACAAGACGTATTTTGATACATTTTAATACACGACAAGCCCGTTCACCGTTTCCCTATACAATAATACTCACGTGGCGGGTAAACTAACGTCATACCGCGGAAAATTTGCTTACGGTCAAAGGCATGAATGTACTGGTCAGGAGATCGAATCTACGATCGAACCTTTAAAGCTGAAATAAGTTCGCTCCTCTGTGAATAGTGAATAATGCGATACCAATAGTTCAAGAGATTAATCTATTGGTTGAAACAATTATATTTTCGACTTTCAAGATATTGTCAGTGTTATTAGGGTGTAGCTTTTCATATATTCAGTGCTATGAGTAAAATTGCCAGTGCCGTGAAAAGTTTCTTTTCTACGCATGAATACGCATCTCACAATACTCCATTGATAGCAGTAACATAAACACCAATAGGCATCAAAACAATGGATATCCACATAAAGGAGCTAACTTTTCGTAAATGGAACCTGCAAGTACTGATCTAGCTTTGCACAGAAATGAATTTAATTCAACTTTAAGCGCTTTTATCAGTGACACCAATAAAACAAATTAACAATTGAAAGTGAATGAATGACCTATGTGTGCTCAAAAGAAAAATAACAATACAATTTAACCTACTAAAAACAAGAATAAAATGAAACCAGTATAATTAAATCTAATAATATTTCCCACAATTATCTCAGCTACTGGAAGCCAGCAGCTATTCCAACTGAAAACCAGCTAGAATTTGCACACCTTACCTTCTGGGAACTTTAACTATTCCCTTAACGCACTAAAAACAAAAAACACACAGCAATGAGCAAATATACCTTATCTACGTATATTAGATTATATGTGCTTCTTTACTATCAGAGCCACCTCAGGTATCATAGTACACTATACTTTGCTCTGCCGGGTAGTTCTTAACGATCCTACCCTTTATTTATTTTCCCTTTCCCTTCATATATTTCTTACAACCCTTTACCATTTTACTTTTACTTTCTGTAAAAACCCGGCTACTCCTCTAATCTTCTTTTCCTCTTTTTGTGCTAACATACCTATCGCTTCTATATTCCTCTCTATTTTCCCTATTTCTCTTTCCAAATCTCTTTTCTCAATAATGCTACCCCTTTACACGGTCATATAATGTGCTATACTTTCCCCCTTCCCACGTAATTCACATAGGTATTCCTTTTTCCCTATCTCCTAAAATTCTTTTAGAAATATTGTACCTGTTGCCATCCAAGCTACCCTTCTTTCTTGTCTACTGCGTAACCTACATATGGTTCCCATCCCCAATTTTTTTGTTTGATTTCTTTATAAAATTGTAAGGATTTCGTATCTTTCAAGCTTCCCCAAATTTCCTGTCTTTGTGTCCTCTATTCTTGTTCTTATCAATTTGCCTGCCTCGCTCACATTCCTTTCTTCTAGCCATGTATCTCCCATTCCTATTTCCTCCATAACTCCTCCTACAGCTGCCCACCAATTATTTGTACTCTCTAAACGTTCTTGCTGCTTCATACGCAATTTGAAACTTTCCTCTTCTTCTTTAATCAAACACCTGTACCAAAATTGTATTCTTCTTTCTAGTATTATTTCCTAATTCTACTAACGCTACTTCTCTTGGAGACAATCTTGGTATCCCTAGTAGCTCTTTACAAAACATTCTATACATTTTCATGTTTGTTTACCTCTGTGGTTCCCTAAATCTCTGCTGCATAAAGCATTTTTGCTTCCACTAATATCTTACACATTCCTTCCAGCCATTTAGTTGTCGTTTCTAGCTTATATTTCCACGTTCTTAAACCTTTTACTGTCGCCCTTACTTTTTCTTCTATATCTTCACTATGTGCTTACCATTTCACACTACTATTCAACCTTACCCCTAAGCAATCAAATTCTGTTACAACTTATACTCTTTTGCCATTTAATAAGAATTTTATTCTTTATTTAGCTTTACCCTTTTTTCAAAACATAACTTCCGATCTATTTATGTTCATACTCATTCCCCACACCTCATCAAATTTCTGTATTTCATTTACAGCCATTAGTAAACCTGCTAACATCGTAGATTCTACCATTAAATCATCTACATACAACAGACCAGGAATTTATTTATCCACTATTACTGGACAACGCTGATTTGCTTTTTCAACTTGCGTAAAGCAGAGGACGATCAAAGAAGAAACCAGTCTTTACAGCAACATCGAGCTAAACAAACAAAATTATCATTATGTCAGGTGAATAACGATTCTACTACTTATAAAAATCACAACATTATGACTTTTCGTGTGGAGAATGTGTACTAATCCAAGCAGTATGTGCATTACACCAAATAACAAGCGCTCATACACTGATAGAAACGTAGCACCGAGTTCATTCTTTCCCACAGCTGTTCCTACTCAGAGTAGATTTCAAGCATGGATATTCTGATGGGCTGAACTGAAAGTGCCAGCAACTTGCTTAGGAAATGTTGAGATTTAACAGCTTCTCATACAGAACATATCCAATCACACAAATTTGAAGTTTCACACAGAACTGATAGGTTCAACGATAGTGTTATTAACTTCACACGATTTTCAATTTATATATTTTGAATCCATGTCTCAATAACACTTCACATACAAGAATCCTGAAGACAGGTTTTCCAAAATCATATGAAACTTTCTTACTCCGTTAACGGTAAGAAATATCAAATGCATTAAAGGAAATTCACTACCCTGTGCATGATGAAACAGGATTGCTCGGAGAAAAATAAACAACTATACCTCTCGGTGCGGCAGAGCTTGAAGGTGCAGGAAAATCAATCCTCAATTTAACACGTCAGCTTTACAGTGGCATCAAAGTTGTAACACTCAGAAGTTTCAGGAATATACAGTGTACTCACTGTCAGAGCTTCGAGCACACTACAAACTTTTGTCAACTTGAACCAAGAAGTGTACGCTGTCTCGGAGACCATCATTTCTCATTGCGCCATATAGCAAAAATCACTCCTTCAAAGTGTGTGACCTGCAACGTTGAACATCAAGCCAACTACAGGCGATGCCGACACTACCTGCAAAGATAATAACGGGTGTGTGAAAGCTCTTCGGCAGGACGGAGACAGGGAATAGCAACTGCTGTTCCTCCTCCTGGTCTTAGTTCCTTTCCTCATCTACAGGAATCAGCACATCTAGCGAAATCCAGATCACAGGGAACAATGTGCACCGCAATGATCAGCATCTACAGGAAACACAAAGCCAACCGCAGTACACCTATTGGCAACCGTCAATACACCTATTGGATATTCGCCAACGTCATAACCAAGTCTGAATCAGCCTTCTTCAGACTTTACTAGATCTTGGATCAAGGCTTCACGGCTGATCACCCGTGAAGGCTTGATCCATAACGTTCGGCGTGAAAGCTTCAAATCTTTCATTCACTAGATCTTGTCTACTCACTGACCTCCTGCAAACATTTATCCCTCACATCATTATATTTCTAACCTCTCTTCTACTGTCAGATTTACTAAGTGGCATCGCGTACTGCCATCTCTATTCGTTAGCTAACAATTGTTGATTGCAATGCAAATGGGCTTCGAATAAAAAAAGGGCTTCCGTTATTTCATATTTATTCATTCATAATATACATATTGCGTGTATCACAGGGACGATTTTTTACCAAACGACTCTCTCTCTCTCTCTCTCTCTCTCTCTCTCTCTCTCTCTCTCTCTCTCTCTCTCTCTCTCTCTCTCTCTCTCTCTCTCTCTCTCTCTCCCCTCATGGTTACAAAATCCATAGCAATGACAGAATAATTCGCAAAGTCCGCCTCGGTAGCGTGATGGTTAGCGTGTCTGCCTCACGCTCAAGGGGGGTCGCGAGTTCGAATCTCGCTTAGGGTAAGTTATCCGGGCAAGGTTTTTTTCCGAGGTTTTCCCTACCCTGAGAAGACGACTGTCGGGTAACTTAAAGCTCCATGGACCTCGGGCTCATTTGAGCATCATTTCACCCATTTCATTTCGTTCATTCGTCCGATATGGCACAATGTTGGAGGACGTTGATTTAAAAAAAAAAAAAAAAAAAAAAAGCAATACTGCATAAGATAAAAATCGTATTGCCAACAACATATGGTTTAGAGCTCATATAGCCTCAATTAAAGCGTAAGCAACAGGCAAACATAGGAACTATGAAATCCACATTTTTGAAACGAGCCTTGTACCTGCCAAAGTTTACTTCCTCGCGCCTTTTTTCTGCTAAAGAGAGAGCTGTCATGGATGGAAGAATCATGATTGAAATGTCTTCTCTCATCCACTCGACTATGAGGCACTAATAGAAACACTGAAGATGAAAAGATTGGAAGTATGGAAGAAGTTCCACACCATAGATACAATTGTTAAAGGAGACTGGATGAAAAATTCTGATTAGTTACGACACATAGTAATAAGGTTTCATTGTTCAGTTTTCATCATAGGTTGTTAGACCGGGTCCTATGTAAGATATATTTTGGGTGTTTCATTAAATTAAGAGGCTTCCACCCGGTATATTATTCGTAGATTATTATCAATACGCCGAGTTAATTTCTAAAACATAGGCCTGACAGCACTTTTAGCACGTAATAAAATATCCTAGGTCGCACTTGGGTAAACGCTTAACCTGGAGTCACCTGGACGGTTCCCACTGCAATGAACCTATTCTGCAGACGCGGTCCTCAACAGATGTAAGTCAATTAGCTCCACTGGGTTTTCATTCCCTATAAAGTAAACCGGAAAGGCAGACTCAGACTGAAAAACCTGATGTGAGCCCTCGCATTAGAATCTCTACATACTGAAAGTATGTACAGGTCCTTAGTTTCTTTCATATGTTCGGTGTATGCTCTCTCGCGGCTTAATAATTTAGTGAGTTTGTATGTGGTAATATGCTTCTTGTTTTTACCTTTATTTCTAAGGCAGGATCTGAATTCCTTACCTTTTCGCTGATTATTGTTCCCGGTTTGAACTCAGTCAGTATTTGCAAGAAAACTCTTGTCTGCAGGCGTTGGCGATGGAAAAGCTACTATTGCCTTATATGGAATAACACTATTTAATCCTTGTGTACCATTACACCATTCACATTTTTATCTTCTTTATTCAGATTTATGATGATTTATAAAGCCATTGAAAAACAGATCCCCAGGCACGTTAAATTTTGGAATATGTCAAAGTGTTGTTCTTTTTTTAAAATCTTTATTTTAATTTTTCTTATGAGGATTTACAAAGCAAAACAAACTGTCGCAACACTATTCTTACGAACGCTTATTCCTCTATCTACTTCATGTTAATCTAGGTAAAAAATTCTAGAATGTTGTTTCAAATTGTCTTGTAGGTGTAAGGAGAATATGTGAACACGGTAGCCTTTAAACGAGTGAGTGAGTGAGTGAGTGAGTGAGTGCGTGCGTGCGTGCGTGCGTGAGTGAGTGAGTGAGTGAGTGAGTGAGTGAGTGAGTGAGTGAGTGAGTGAGTGAGTGAGTGAGTGAGTGAGTGAGTGAGTGAGTGAGTAGGTTTTAAGGGCCCGTCGACAGCTAGGTCATTAGAGGCCCCCTTTAAACGATAGCCAGATCTTTAAGAGCTGGTCACCATGTAATGACTTTGATACTCCGTTCTTTTTGCGTAGTCAAAAGAAACAAAAGACAAATAACGTATTGCAATTTGAGAAATGTATAAGAATTGGATGATTCAAGCAAACAACAAGTAGTATCTCGAAAATGGTTCAGTTTACAAAAGAACACATCTGACATAAATTATGTTTTAATACAATTTACATTTCTTTTGCAATCAGATTTTGTGTATCTCTTACGGTTTACCAGTTTTGCAAGTTACTCAGGATGAAAAGGACTTCTGTACACATTCTCAGAAAAGTTAGGGTATACACTTCATTTGGTATTAACGTAGCTTAAACAGATTGTATTTCCATCAAAATCGTTAGAATCGCATTTGAGAAAATAAAAACGTTCAAATAATTTTCCCTGTAAAGAGTGGGGGGATTTTCTTGGAAATCTTCGTGTCGCATTCTTGGAAGAAGCTTAACTCGCATACATATTTTGGTATTTAACCGACTTTCCCTTTTGAGTAATGCTGTTCACAGACAGACAGACAGACAGACAGACAGACAGACAGACAGACAGACAGACAGACAGACAGACAGACAGACAGACAGACAGACAGACAGACAGACACACACACACACACACACACACACACACACACACACACACCTCTTTCTCTTCTTTTATCCTGAGGGTCTCAAAACGTGTATTTACTGTGATATCTTGGTATCGTATTTTTCAGTAGAATGCAATACCTACTTCGCTACGTACCATACACACAACCTCAACTTACCGTGTTTCTGCTCTGGCCAACTGAGCTATCATGTCGAAACGCCCTTAAGAAATTAAATTCCCAAACTCATATTTTTCCAGGTAAACCACAAAGCGTGGCTAAATTCCTTAACATTTTAAACAGGCAAATGTGCTTCCGACTTCGTGAATACCTGTATCCTGAAATACAAGGTATCTGGAATACAGCAACAAGTATTGACGAAAAATATCGTGATGCCGGCCGCTGCGCACAACAAAGGACGGTCGGGGTCAACCTAACTCACACCACATACCAGACGTAGGTAGACATAGGTGCTCAAGGTCAAGTTGCCCCGCACCACTCACGCGCGCATACACGTGACAACAATCAGAGTGGCAGAACCAAAAGGGGTTTTCGAGATTATTCGCGATGTGTCCCGGCGACCGGCGTATTTGTGGAGATTCCAAAAGAGGTGAAGTTCGAGAAAGGCCCATGTTACGTCATTTTCTCTATATAAGGAGGTGAGGTCACGAGGGGAGCGAGTAGTAGCTAGTAATTACAGACATGATCGTCTCAGCAGTCAGCTTTTAGTTAGCGAGTTTGGGAGGGAGTTTTAGTCAGGCAACTGCATGTGTACGGTCGTCGTGAGTAAACCGACGCATCGTGAAGAAGCACTTAATGAGTGTCGAGTGATTGTACCGTCAGTCAGTTGTTTGAGAAAGAGAGAAAACTAAGAAAGACAGAGAGGCGTGAGTTTAGGTTACGAGAAGAAAACAGTTGTGAGTTGTAATATCGCGAAGGACTGCAGGTGGTGTTAACGTCAGTAAAAGAGAACTGTGTTGTTGTTCATTCAGTTTAGAAGAAAATAAGGTGAGAAAAAAAACTAGATTGGCTTTTGTCACACTGTTCTCAGAAATGGGATTTGTCGAATTGTCGTCTTTGTTATAATATGTTATCTTAGTATACTAATATACATTTAAAATGTCCTTGAACATCACAATACGCAAGCGAACTAATAGTTAACAAATGATTAAAACTCAATTTACCACTTACCTGAAACTCAAGAGCCAATTCTCTCGAGGTTCACTCCACTAGATTTAAAATTCATACCCACACCTCTCTCTGTTTCCTGCTGCATGCAGTGACAGGTGTGCGATTCCCTAAGCAGCACTAATATGAGGTTTACTAATATCGAGCAACCCATAATTACTAATCCTAACTGGCATAACACGGTACTTGTTTCACGAGGTCTAAAACACAGGAGGAACAGTTTTCATTACAGAAATGTTAAACTATACAATAGCTATGCACAGGCATTCTATGCACACTAACATCCAACATATAAGGGTAACAGCCATTGGTTTCAAGAGGACTCAGACGTGCATAATGACAGCTTCGTATTTTCTGTTTTAATAGAGGACAGTTCTGCGATTCATTTCGGGTCATATTGACCCGAACAGAACAGCAGATGAAGAATCATCTGTTTCGGAGTTTGAAGATCACGTCAGTACTGAATACGAAGGTGAGTGTTCTTTGCAGCTACGAGAGTTCACAGACTGTACAAACGAATGTAAAGAATTTTCTTTCTGAAAATGGGAATATAGAATGGCATTTGAATCCACCAGCACAACATGGCACTCTCAGCTTCGATCATAATCAACAGTACACCAGGAATTACAAGGTATGCAGTCACCAAGATAAGTGATATAAACAGTTAATTTGAAGCAGTACTTTTTTCAGCACTTAAAAATGAAATAATTGAGACCACAAACATCGAGGGGCAGAGGGTTTATGGTCAACAGTGGACAAATATTGCTTACTCTGTTTTTCAAGCATACTGTTATTACTTGTGGGTGTATATCAATCTCATGGGGAATCTACAAAAAGCTTGTAGGATAAGGATACTGAGCGAAACATATTTCGAGCAACTATGTCTCATGAAACATTCTGTAAGATATCGCATATCCTGCGATTTGACAAGAAATCTACAAGAGAAGGAAGACGACGTACTGACAAACTTGCAGCAATTCGTAGTATTTGGGAAAAATGGGTAGAACTGCTCCCTAAACTGTATAATCCAGGAGGAAATGTAACTAGACGAGCATTTAGTAACATTTAGAGGCCACTGTTTATTCAAGCAGTATATCCCAAGTAAACCGGCAAAATATGGGATCAAAATATGGACCCTGTGTGACAGCAAATCTTCATATGTATTGAAAGCCCAAATTTGTACCGGAAAAGAGAACGGAGCTGCACAAGAAAAGAATTAGGGAATGAGAGTGGTAGCTGATCTCACTGCTGAGCTTCGAGGGTAGGGTATCATATGTGACAATTTTTTTACATCATACAATTTGGGGCAACTAACTTTGAAACGGAAATTGACAATGTTGGGAACTGTACGGAAGAATAAGCCTGAGCTTCCACAAAATATGACCAACAAGAAGGTACACAGCTCTTCATTTTACTTCACGAATGACACTACAGTGGCCAATTGTCTTCCCAAGAGTAATAAAAATGTTATACCTATGAGCAGTCTCCACCACGATAAGCAAATCAGAGATAGGGCTGATAAGAAACCAAAAATGATTTTGAACTATAATTCAATAGGGGCGGTAGACACACTTGATCAGCTAACAGGTACATATATATGGAAACGCAAAACCAATAGGTGGCCCATGATAGTCTTTTACAATATACTTGATGTTTCTGCTTATAATGCATATATACTGTGGACTTCAGTTGACCCTAATTGGAATACAAGGAAATTGACCAGAAGAAGAACATTTTTGGAAGAACTTGGAAAATCACTGGTAAGACAGCATATTCAATCAAGATCAAGTTTCCCAAGAACAGAAGATTCTTTGAGAATGGTCAGACGCATCCAAAATCCTGAAGACATGGTTAGCGTATCAAAATCAGCAACAACAAAAAGTGTGAAACGTGGTCGTTGCAAGTTCTGTCCATCAAGCAATGACAATAAAACGAACATGTGTGGAAAATGTAATAAACATATCTGTAAAACACATACAACATATTTGTGCCCTAACTGTCGTCAGTAAGAAGAAAAACAGCTAAAGGAATACAAAAGGAGCTGTATTGCTTTCATAATGAATGTTTGCACTGAAAACTACCTGTTGTTTCTAATTTGTATTAGGTTGTTTCATCAGAGATGTTCCTTAATTGGCCTTAAATAACGTGTTGTACACAATCATCACTACTATCATTATCACGACTATGACTTCGACTACCACCACGACCACGACTACCACCAATTATTACTGCTGCTGCCACCATTATTAATATCACCACCGCCATCATCATCATCATCATCATCATCATCATCATCATCATCATCATCTACAAAGCACGGCAAGAGAAAAGTAATCTCAATTGTTACCAACTGTACAAAAGCGCATGTATTTGAAGTTTTCTACAGCATTTTGACACGTCAGGTCATATTGACCCGAAGAGTACATTTGTCAAGTAATATTGAACACAACATCACGGTTAAGAAATCCCGGATCAAAAAGCACAGAAGTGCAAATCACGAGCTGACATAGCATAAAATTAATAACAACTGTTTCCCAGAAGACAAAAATGTTAGTCATAACGGTGAACTTAAAATAGCTGCAATTATATCAAAAGTACAGTTTCCAAACATATTTTCCCTTTACTCAAAAAAAAGCAAGCTCCAAGCAGAAAACTTTTCAAACTCTTACAACACAACCTATTACACACAGTAAACTAGAGCTATATATTGTGGGATAAAAGATAAGATCAAAATATATTGTGCATATAAAAACGTATGCAGTTTCAAAACTAGCAGTGCAAGAAGTAACGCAGAGTGCATATTCTGTTTACATAGACTCGTCAAGTCCACCTCGCAGAAAGTACAGAAAATTGGTTTGTGAATTACGATTATTGTGCTTTTAGTGTTAATCTAAAATAAGGAGAAATAAAACATCGAAAACGACACAGGGCGAATAATTTAGCCAACAAATATTAGCATCGATCTGTACCATGCCCGAGATATGAGAACAAGAGTCGTCTATCTCTCTGACCGAAGCTAAGCCGTGGTCAATGTTTTACACAACACAGCTTCATACGTCGCCGCAACGTTTGGGCTAAATCTGCAGTATAATGCATCGATAATATTTAAAATACTTTTACATATGTCGTAGCAACGGTGGCAAGATAAGTGCCATTACATTCGTTGTCATACATATAAAAAAATTTCCACTTCAGCAGTATAGGGTAGAAGTAGTGAAAATCTCAGCTCTCTGCTTCAGTCTCTTGGAAAAAGGGGTCTAAAGGTATCAAGTTTTTGCCCCTATCCAGCAAACCCTTTTTAGAAGTTAAGAATCTTTTCGGGCAAACTAAAAATATATAATTTTGAACATTTAAATAGGAATATAGGAATAAAGACTGAAAATACAGTAAATACAATAATCTTTCAGTTACAGACATACCCAAGTCTCTTGGGTAAGCTGTATTATCCATATAGTTTTCGCACACCCCACTCCCCTCGATATACCGTAAATATGCAATAACAACGTTCTATTAGCACACACCAGTTCAATACAAATATGCATTTGCATGCATTTCTCAGGGCTAAGTAACTCGTATCCCTTGAGCTTCCTGCGTGCGTGTCCTACGTGCTCTCAGGAGTCCATACGTGCATCAAGACACGGCTGTATTCCCCTTGATGTTGGAGGGTACAATAGAAACAGTGCAACCGGGGGTTTCAATCCATAGTTTGTAAACATCATTATTTTGTTCATCCCCACAAGATTTGTCCAACGAAATGCTCCGAGTGATTTTTTTAAATGAGCTATACAATTTGAAATCACTAGATGCTTTTGCTAGAACATTTCAATGAATAAACTAAACCATTAATGAACTAAAACAATATTTCAAATACCTACAGCAAATTATAAACTTTAAAACGCTGGCAACTACACTTAGGATTTTACACAGCTAGGAGTTTTACTGAACATAAATGTAAAATGGTATTGCATTTTACCTCAAGTCATTATTATCTACTACATTTACCTTTGTCAGGTAAGCTATTTGTAATCTGCTGTGTTGGTGTTTAATTTTCCAGTTCATACTTTTCCCTTTATTTATTTCCTGTTTCGTTCCTTGGAAAACACTTTCAGTGGTCATTTTGTCGTTTGAATTTAACGCTTATTTCCACAGCACATGTTGGCGTTATACCTTATCCTCAAGGAACATAGTAAAACTACACAATAGTAGTGGTCTTCAGTTATCAATGAACTGTCACCAAAGCTAAATATCTGACAATTTCTAGGACACAATTTGTTTGTGTCAGATAACTCATACGAGTAGCACAGTCCTATCAATTGGAGAGGTCCTTCTCCCCAACTCTCTCTTTCTCTTCTTATCTCCATCTATCTACCTTTCCCAATTATATTGAAAGGAAATTTATGAAACTGATAACACTATTTTCTTAAAAAAAAACCTAGTAATATTTATGGCACGTAGAAAATATTCGAAATCAAATTTAACATTCAGTAGGGGTGTGACACAAAGTAACACAGAAGAACTATTGTTTCTAGCTAACACAAATGCTTTGATGCTTACTGTGCGAAAGGCAAGTATATGAGATAGCAATATGGAAACAGATAAATGTATTTGCGACATAAAATGAAGACCACAGAGGAAAATGGAGGCAAGTCACTAAATTTGCCAAGATGAGTTAACAACATATTCGTGTAATGTGAGTGATGCAGATAGTATAGACTAAACAGCAAAACATAAGGGAGATTAGTCATTGAGAACAGGCAAGTCATTTTATTAAAGCAAAGACAGTTTGCATTATTATTTTTCATGAAGGGCAACGTCTGCAGTCAGTTTGTGCCACACTCCCATAAAGAGCACATTCATATCTGGAATGTGATGGGGGAATGGGTTTGATAAAAAACCAAAACTGTGACAGGAGTTCCCACAGTTTGAACTGGACTGTTCCAAAGTGCTAGAGTCAGAACTGAGCCCTTCCAAGTCATTGAAGCACATGAAGGAATTATCAGAGATTGGGGAGGTTTCCCAGAGAAGTATTGCCCCTTTCCAACTAGGCCGATAAGGGAGTTGAAAGTCGCGGCAGGCCATCCTCGCTTCTGTCATTAATCGGGAACATTAAAATGCAGCATGGATTTCTACAGTTGTAGGTGGAAAGCGACCAGAAGTTTCTGCACCACATCCGTACCATCACGAGTTTCTGCATCCTCCAAGGATTTATGAAGGCCTTCTACCCATATCGGAAGAAAAGTTCACACATCTTCAGGAATTTTAAAGTGTTTTGCTCCAGAGAGGTTGAAGTCCACTACACAAATGTACCATATAAAACTCGGCAGGAGAAAGGAATTGTAAGGTAATTTGATGATTATAAGGTATTTTCAGACACCGAATAATTTGATTTATCCCTTTCTTTTGCCGTAAAAGGTGATATTGGACAGAATTTGATATTAATTTTATATTTATACTAAAAATAATTGGCTAATTTACAAATAAATTTACTAATAAACACCCTTATATTTGCTTTATACTACATACCAACACTAAGATATCTAAATAAAAATAACAGTTATTTGGTTTCAAACTTTAAATTTGCTCTGGTGTAAAATTATGAAAAGTGGACTTGCTTCTCTTCATATTCTTCAAATATAAACACCTGAACTTTACTACTAAAGGCCACTATAATATCAAAACACAAACGAAATTTAAATATTCTAAATATGGCCTACTGATACACGCTTTGCACATCTGTAAAGAGTTAAAGCTTGGAGCTTTTAATGTGTCTTGAATATGTTTTAAAGCCAGTTCTAGAGGAGCTAATGTACAAGGCTACCAGAAGCGATTCACCCGATTTTATTACCACGTATGAAAAGTCTGAGGCTTACAGTATTGAAACACATAGTTAGAAAGATAAATCCAATGAATTGCATCTAAATTATCGCGCAGTATGTCATTACTAAAGCCCGGATTCCTAAGGACGATAAAATACTAAAATAAGCAAGCAAATAAGCACGGAAAATGCTAAAAATAAGCACAAAGTTAAGCAAAAATAAATATACCAAATAAATAGTTTCATAGAACTCTTACATTATTGAAGGCTGTTACAGTACATATGGAAGATCATCCTGAGAGTTTCCTGTGTAAAATCCCTGCGTCTATCAGTGACAAATGATTTGTATAGCCAAAATGTTCTTTCGACCTCACATGACGTCACAGGCGCATGAGAAAAGCACCACAGTTCTTTGGAGAATTCCTGTTCAATGTGTGCTTCTTCGCCAGAAAACTTTTTAGAAGTTTGACACAGTGTTTTCTAACATGAATTTTTCTGTAGCACCAGATTGAGTTTGTCAAACGCAATTTTTCAACCCCGTGTGTTTCTGAAGACAGTGTTACTGAAAGTCTGTTAATCTGAGAAATGGAATGTTTCAAGGAATTATTTCGAGCTTCCGTCTGCTTTAAAATGTCGGATATTTTGAAGAAATACTATTCTTGCACAACACGCACTGCTTGTAATTCGGGAAATCACCGTCCTTGTACATGGTATACTTGCGGTAACACAGGAAATAACTGACTGACGAATTGAATCACTACCCAATCGCAGCAAGTTTTTTCTCCTTGCAATAATACCTCCAGAGGAGAGGAGAAGAACGAGGAGGAGGAGGAGGAGAAAGAATAAAAAGGTTCACTTAGCATCCCGATGAAACTGTTGAGTAGGTTGGAGAACAATATGTGCAAAGCCAGAGAAATTGGAGTGTATGGGCAAACACAGAACTTGGTATAGCACAGTGGATGTTATGGAAATGCGCAAATACCTGAAAATGAAACCATACTGTTTACCAGTGCACCAAGTCCCGTCGCAAGGCGACAATAGTAATCGCCATCAGTTGTGCATTAAGTGCTAACAAATGCTAAGAAGACAATGACACACGAAATGAGTAACAAACTGATATTCGAGCCTACCAGTGTGCAGCCAAACTTGTTGAGTTACCCGTTTCATTGGTATATATATACACACACACACACTGCATGCCTGATACTTTTCTTAATACTTCTTCTTTCTTCTTTATCTGATTGCCCTCCCCTTATGTAGAACTTACATCCCCTAGCACTTACAGGCCTGTGCCTAGCGCCAGACACCTTTCGGGGAGTACAGGAACCTATGGACTGCACAGAGTGAAGACCTGGAAGCGGGTGGTCATCCCAGCACTAGGTATGAGAGTGAGGAAGAGGATGATATGAAATAAAGGCAGAATGGATGATATGAAAGGTGATGGAGTAAATGGTAGAATGAGTGGCGGGGGAAACCGGAGAATCCGCCCAGACGCCTCCTCGTCCACAAGTAATACCACATGCAGGTCCCTGGGATCGAATTCGGGCCACCTGTATGGTAGGCAAACGGTGTAACCGCTCCGGCCACGGCACCACCCTTTTCTTAAAACATGACGCTAAAATCGAGTCAAACAATTTTGTACAGAAAACTGAAAATTTTACAGTTCGCAGATATAATATCCTTGTAATAGCTGAAACAACAGTTTTTCAAACAGTTGAATAGTTTCCGAAAAAAGTTTTTTTTTTTTTTCTTTTGACATTGTTTCCCCACATTTTAGAGTACATATTTGTTAAAAATTCTACTAAATGTTCATTATTTTCAAAACCCTTATTTCAGTATGGTTAAAATACCAACAGAAACAACTCCTAAAAATTTCAGATCAAAATATTAACTAACGACTTAGAAAATGTTCCTTGTATGAGGACAATTTGAACTTACGGGAAATGAGCTCCGAAGCTGAAGCATCTATTCCGTACATATTGGTTTTATTTATTACATTATGGCAAACCTGAGGACGGCTATATTTCTCTCCTGTGACCAGCCCTCTATGAACTTTACACCATCTGTCTGCGCCAGCTGGACACAAAACATGACGGGTTGTCAGTTGTCGACAATGCATGGAAATAAACAGCCCATACCGATTTTCTCATTTTTTCTACATTTTATAGATTTTGTCCTATTGCAAGACCATAAGACCTCTGCAGCCCCTCAATGATATCGTCTGCGAGTCTGTGCTTTGATAACGTATTGCATTATACCTACCTTTTATGCAATTGTGATAGTTTGGTAATAAAATATTGAATTATGCTTAATTCTTGCACACTGTGTAATTGCTTATCCTTAACACGAAAGTCAGCTAATGACCCATTCACCCGACAACCTTTAATTCATTTTATATTATGCATTTACCTTAGCATACGAAAATTCTTTATTGCAACTATTTTTTCATCTCATTCTTACTTCCTTATAACTTTATTAATCTCAACCCTCAATAATCCCGGTATCAATCTGCTAAATTAAATAGTCGCGCTTTGGACGAGAGTTGAATTGTTCCTGTATTTATCGTGGTTTTGAGACATCTGTACACATCTGCTTTCTTATGTTATATCTACAGCACAAGAAACTTTATAAAACAAACAAAAAACTAAACTGGGCTGCATTTATGTTAGGGACACAGAGGCACACACATCAAGAGACAACATGGGGGATGAATAAATGAAGGACTTCATACAGGAATACATTGCAACTGCTCAAATGAAGGCATCACATAGCGCGGTTCACGAGAATTAAACATCCGTACACAGGTTGCGTTATAATTAATTTACAAATGCGAGAATATTCAGTGAGAGAGGGAATAATTCAAAGCCCACTCAGCACAGTATCAAATTTCACTTAATCTCTAATTCTGCTGATGATATTTAACGCGAATCTCCGATACAATTAAGCTTCACCTAAAAATGCATTTTAACCCCAAGCTTCCGCATTGAAATATGGAATTAAATCATGTAATATTGAGAACAGTAAGCCAAATCAATAATACAGACCTAATCAATAGACGCTCATTTGGCCTTCGCAGCCCCATAAATTAGGGGTGTCTATCTAACAATGAAGTTAGAGGGGGAATTGATGCATGAGCCCAAAACAATCATTTTCTTGAAGCACAATGTATAACGTCATATTTAGAGTAACTCAAGAGGAGATCGGTTAACTAAAGAACAACATACTTGAATAAACTGAAATGTTGAAATTCTAAATGCATACCAGCGTAACCCAGTTTGAATTCTCAGGATGACTTCATAACTTCATTTTGGAACCAACACTGACTATCAAATACTACTCCTGGCGGTTCAGAGAGAGAGAGAGAGAGAGATTTTCTAATATTACAATGTGCATCAAAACTACGATGTTGTTTCTCTTAAAAGCACTTTACACGTTATTGATACATGTTGCCGTTTAGGTATATTTCTCATTTATATAAATAAACCGAATGGCCTGAAAGCACAAGGCCCACAGTCTACAACCCGCTGCATGATCTGCATCCGTGTACAAAAATATAATTGACATTGGGTGACGTGAGCATACAAAGTGCTTCTGCCCACTAGTCCACGCTTTTCTGGGCCAGAGTTAATGAAAATGCCATCCTTCGTCGAGTACCAAATATGCAACGCACGCTACACCACCACTCAATAGCACCCTTCCATAGAGAAGCGACACCTGCGTGTCACAATACCTCGCGAATTCAGTTCAGAATGATAATAATAATGACGATGACGTTGACAATGACGACGACGATGACGATGATGATGATAATGATAATAACAACAATAACAATAAGAAAAAGGACAACCATCATAACGATTACAATAACAATTATTGCTGCTATTGTTAGCATCATCATTATTAAGATTATCATTATAATTACTATGATATAAAATAATAATGATGATGACAACGACAACAACGACAATAACAACAACAACAATAATAATAATAAGAAGAAGAAGAAATATAATATGTTGTTTTAATATGCAATTTGTCTCAAATAACTGTTAGTAGCATTAGCCGTTTCCGAAGTATGTTTTAGTTGTTTAGTGCACTGTAATGTGTATGCAAATTTACAATTATTTTTTCTGCCCCTTCGCATGAGTTTGATACTAACAAAACTTCCTTGCCGATATAAAAATTAAGTGTATTGTATTCATGGTGTGATGCATGTAGCTAACGCCATGTTGGTTAATTCGAAACCATTACTTTAAAAATATTCATCAAACCTAGATCAAACAAACACTTTGATTGTTGGCAGTACACTAAATAAAACAAACGAGTACGTGTGTTTTAATGGATAGAGAATGTCATGTCACTACTAAACTTACACGTTTCCTGTCACACTTCGACAGTTATTGAAAGCTGTGTTGAAATAAATACACTGTGGATTTGTACGGCAGCAATTGTTAGTAAAGAAATGCTGATTAAATGGCTATGTGGTATGTGTTCATGTAATGCATTTTGTGTGATTCACTAAGGATACTAATGAGTTATATAGCACGTATACTGTTTAATACTTCATAATCTGTTTGAAAGTGTATATACACATGCTTACAAGTAAATACAAGTCTTAGGAAATGGCAAACAAAGATCTGATCAGGAAACCCTGATTTTTGGGACCTTAGATTTAAGCCTTTTAAAGGAAGAGAAGCTTGCTGTCGAAAATATTCTATGACAACCACAGGACAGGAAATTGCTACTAATAGATGGTGACAAAATTCAGTTTCGCTAATGGATATACTAAGTGGCAAAGAAGGATGGCAGGAAACTAATTACTTGAGCCCCTTAGAGAGTTTTTAGTAGCAGTATACTTGGAAGGACAAAAAATCACTATTTATCATTTGAAAACCACATGAAACAAAGATACAGATGTTAGTAATATCACTCAACGTGAATGTATAATACTACAATACGTGCACTAAAAGCGCTGAAAAGAAACAAATGTTATTAAGTTCTGTACATACAAAATGTTTAATAAGGCGTTGGGGAGCTCAGTGGTTTAGTTCGAGGTTCCATAGCGAGATTCCATGGTTCGACTCCCGGATAAAGGATGTTTACATTAAGGAAGGCAGGAACTGTGAAATGGTAAAAAACGTCATTTTCACCTTCATTACAGTTACATTATCTGATATTCTCTGAACAAGAATATAACATTCGTTTATAGACAATGCTTCTTTATTTTAATATGCTTTAAACATGTTTTATATACGTCATTATAACAATTTGTTTCGTTAGCTTTTCCTCGGAAACATTTTTTTTTTTTTTCATGTAAATGTTGCTTTTCCTCATCAACCATTAGGGCTAGAGGTTTGAAATTTGGCACACTTCTTTTTGATAATTGCACATAGGTACTGGTCTAGAATTATGGTGATACATGTCACTATATATAACACGAGATACGAGGGCTGGTTTTTTTTTTTTTTTTTTTTAAAGGTCCAACAGGTCACGAAACCAATACTGTTGTGAAAGTCAATGATGTTTTAGATGCAAATTTGTCTACACCTACATGCTACTTCTCTACATAGTATTTGCTGCGATGTAGACAGTTTTCATACCATGGTACCATCTTTCCAATTATCATAGAAGCCAGCCGCCTGTGCTTTCAGCCACTTCACTGCGCTGGCTGTGCCAAAATGGCACCCTCCTAGCCACGGTTTCATGTGAGGAAAGAGGTGATAATCAGATGGAGCTAAGTACAAGATGTACGGTGGATGATCAAACACAGCCCATAGAAAACGCGGGTGGAACCTCTATGTTGCAGCTGCAGTGGGCGGCGTCCATTAACTGTGTTTTCTGATGGTCGGACAGCTTGGAAATTCATCTCGCGCACAGTTTGCGGTACTGGAGAACCTCAGTCATGATCGTATAGAGAGCTGGCCTTCAAATTTCGGAAAACGAATCACTCAACACAGAAAAAGGTGAACCAACGATATTCTCGAGTCGTCTGATCCATTTGCTGAACAAGATCATCAGTTGACACTCGCTTCCTTCCCTGACCACCTTCATCATAAACGTCCGTGCATTCTGCCTCAAAGTTCCTGCACCATTGTTGCATTCTGCTGTAACTCATGAAAATGTTACCGTACATGTTACTCACTCATCGATGAATTTTGGCTGCATTACATTCCTACGGAAAAAGAAATCGAATTACAGCACGCACTTCACATATGGCGAAATACACTATTGTTTTACACAAGTTTACGTGCTCACTGCACAATCAGAATTGACAAGTGTGACGTGATACCATCAGCAGGCATACAAATACACTGCACAATATATTTGTACACAGCTTATACCGTGGTTTTGGTTTCCCGATCTATCGGACTTTGAAAGAAATAACTCTCGTACACTCAGTTACTTGTTAATATCGAGACGATTGGAGTGTTGAATACTAAATCACTGTCCCTCACACTTTAATTTTGCTGCTTAAAGTGTAGGCAATTTGGAGAATTATACAGGATGATGCGATTGAGAAGACTAAATAACAACGACTTAAAATGAGGGTGCGGTTCAATAATCTCTTTTAAAGGAACTCGAGTTTTGTTCAAATTAAGCCTCGATGAGCCCACCACCGCGAGGTGGCCACATAAACGGTCCTCCTCGATAGCATCACTTGTTACCAAATTTGTCATAATGATTACGGACGATTATTGTCCTTTTTTTTAATTAACGTCCTTCAACATTGTGTCATATCGGACGAATGAATGAAATCAAATGGGTAAAATGATGCTCAAATGAGCCCGAGGTCCATGGAGCTTTAAGTTACCCGACATTTGTCTTCTCTGGGTACGGAAAACCTCGGAAAAAAACCTTACCGGGATAACTTACCCTAAACGAGATTCGAACTCGCGACCTCTTGAACGCGAGGCAGACACGCTAAAGCATCACGCTACCAAGGCGGGCCGATTACTGTCCGATGAGGTAATAGACCATCCTGTTGTAACACCTTCATTCTCGAGTTTCAGATGCGGTACGAGAAAGTGCTGTAACCTAACCAGGTATAGTTCTAATTGACCTATTTCCTCTACAAAAATAAACAACCACACGATTTATAGCAATTTATCGCCAACCGTAATTAACTTTAAGTCTAACCCGTTTCGGTTATTACGATACGTCGGTTTTTCACGTCCAAACATGATTGTATTACGGGTGTTCATTTACCTCTGACATGGAAGGTTGCTTCCTCGGAAAATACGCATCGTTTTTTCTCTGCATACGATAACACATAATGGACGTAAATGTGAAACGTTGTAGATTATTCTAAACACGTTTCTTTCTGTAGTGTTAGAGGTTTAGGATATTTAGATGATACGTTGACATGTGTGTGAGTGACATAGCCACCTCTTGAGCAAGTTACAATATTATCGTAAGACAGATTGCTGTCATAGTAAAGTTAAGGGGGACCAACCTGTAAAAATTAACGAAAATTCTTTAAACTATCGATTTTTAGACTTTTCGCGTATAAAAGTTTAGTTCTTGTAGGCAAATATACATTAGTTACTATCAGTCAGTGGCACTTTAAACGTGACTATTTAAATGATCACTTACACCTGCTGATATCCTTTTAGATAATTTAAAATCGGTTTTCTCAATGTATTTTTTCAACGTGTGCAAATATTAAAAATTCTCCTTGCGGTTATGTTTTCCATCACTCTGCTTGATGTTTGCACATTAGATTCTTAGCATGATTAATAAATAAAACATGAGCTTTTGTATCTATCGAAGTTAAATTGTTTAGCTATTTATCGTTTAATAAAGTTACTCCAATGTCTAAATTAGAATGAAACTGATGAACAAGTTATTGACATTTTTGTCTCCAATACAAATTTTATATGAACCTTGCGTGATAAATTTTATGAAGTGATATTCCTGGAATGTAAATCTGAAACTTTCTTACAACATTTTGAAACCTGGGTCGCAAGGAGCATATTTATGCCCAGTTAAATAAAGAAAATATTGGTTTCTCAAAAACCACTTCATGCATTTGTTTGAAATTTTGTAAAATATTAGTATTTGTAAAATATTAGTAGTATATAGTATAAGCAGCTTATATAGGGAGAAATTGAATACAAAAATCTGGTGGTCCAGGTTGGGGGTTAAGCGTTGGGCTAGAAACCCACCATATAAAACTAAAATTTCCCATCAGTCTCATAGAAGCAAGCCGGATACACAAACAACACTATTTTATAGTTATGCAGTGCCGGTGGTAAACCATGGAAATGAGGCATTGACCATATTAGAAATGAAGTAATTAGAGAAGAATTGGAAGTACAGCCATAATTAGAAGAAATAAAAATATACAGAAGCAAATGGATAGAACCTTTCTATCGCGTGCCAGAAGAAAGAATACCAAAACAAGCGGACATGGATCAACACGACGCTGGATAAAAGATGGTTTCAGCAAACATGTTTTGTTTATTATGCAGTAAAAGTGATTCTACGAAACTAGCATTCTTCAGTATGACATTGGGCCCGTAATGAAGTACCACTATTATACAACCTGCAGCCAATTCTTCCCAAAGGGACATGGCGGTAATTTCGGATTTAATTGTGCACTAGAACCATGTACTGTACTAATGATATCCATCGGCAGCTTTCATCATACGCAAGATACATCATCCCGTTATACAGGCGAGCCAATGAAGTTGCAGATACGTCAGGAAATTGATTACACTAAAATATCGTTTCTCCAAGGAATCTCCTGCTGGAGGCAACAGTTAAAGCACCTGTGTGTCTCTCTGTCTGTCTCTCCGTCCGTCTATCTCTCCCTCCGTCCGCCTCTCCGTCTGTCTCTCCGTCCGTCTATCTCTCCGTCCGTCTGTCTGCCTCTCCGTCCGTCTCTCCGTCCGTCTCTCCGTCCGTCTCTCTGTCTGCCTCTCCGTCCGTCTCTCTGTCTGTCTCTCCGTCCGTCTCTCTGTCTGTCTCTCCGTCCGTCTCTCTGTCTGTCTCTCCGTCCGTCTATCTCTCCGTCCGTCTGTCTGTCTGCCTCTCCGTCCGTCTCTCTGTCTGTCTCTCCGTCCGCCTCTCCGTCTGTCTCTCCGTCCGTCTATCTCTCCGTCCGTCTGTCTGTCTGCCTCTCCGTCCGTCTCTCTGTCTGTCTCTCCGTCCGTCTCTCTGTCTGTCTCTCCGTCCGTCTATCTCTCCGTCCGTCTGTCTGTCTGCCTCTCCGTCCGTCTCTCTGTCTGTCTCTCCGTCCGCCTCTCCGTCTGTCTCTCCGTCCGTCTATCTCTCCGTCCGTCTGTCTGTCTGCCTCTCCGTCCGTCTCTCTGTCTGTCTCTCCGTCCGTCTCTCTGTCTGTCTCTCCGTCCGTCTCTCTGTCTGTCTCTCCGTCCGTCTGTCTGTCTGCCTCTCCGTCCGTCTCTCTGTCTGTCTCTCCGTCCGTCTCTCTGTCTGTCTCTCCGTCCGTCTGTCTGTCTGCCTCTCCGTCCGTCTCTCTGTCTGCCTCTCCGTCCGTCTCTCTGTCTGTCTCTCCGTCCGTCTCTCTGTCTGTCTCTCCGTCCGTCTATCTCTCCGTCCGTCTGTCTGTCTGCCTCTCCGTCCGTCTCTCTGTCTGTCTCTCCGTCCGTCTCTCTGTCTGTCTCTCCGTCCGTCTCTCTGTCTGTCTCTCCGTCCGTCTCTCTGTCTGTCTCTCCGTCCGTCTCTCTGTCTGTCTCTCCGTCCGTCTCTCTGTCTGTCTCTCCGTCCGTCTCTCTGTCTGTCTCTCCGTCCGTCTCTCTGTCTGTCTCTCCGTCCATCTATCTCTCCGTCCGTCTGTCTGTCTGTCTCTCCGTCCGTCTCTCTGTCTGTCTCTCCGTCCGTCTCTCTGTCTGTCTCTCCGTCCGACTATCTCTCCGTCCGTCTGTCTGTCTGTCTCTCCGTCCGTCTCTCTGTCTGTCTGTCCGTTCGTCTCTCTGTCTGTCTCTCCGTCCGTCTCTCTGTCTGTCTCTCCGTCCGTCTCTCTGTCTGTCTCTCCGTCCGTCTCTCTGTCTGTCTCTCCGTCCGTCTCTCTGTCCGTCTCTCCGTCCGTCTCTCTGTCTGTCTCTCCGTCCGTCTCTCTGTCTGTCTCTCCGTCCGTCTCTCTGTCTGTCTCTCCGTCCGTCTATCTCTGTCTGTCTCTCCGTCCGTCTATCTCTCCGTCCGTCTGTCTGTCTGCCTCTCCGTCCGTCTCTCTGTCTGTCTCTCCGTCCGTCTCTCTGTCTGTCTCTCCGTCCGTCTCTCTGTCTGTCTGTCCGTCCGTCTGTCGGTCTGTCTCTCCGTCCGTCTGTCTGTCTGTCTCTCCGTCCGTCTCTCTGTCTGTCTCTCCGTCCGTCTCTCTGTCTGTCTCTCCGTCCGTCTGTCTGTCTCTCCGTCCGTCTCTCTGTCTGTCTCTCCGTCCGTCTCTCTGTCTGTCTCTCCGTCCATCTGTCTGTCTGTCTCTCCGTCCGTCTCTCTGTCTGTCTCTCCGTCCGTCTCTCTGTCTGTCTCTCCGTCCGTCTCACTGTCTGTCTCTCCGTCCGTCTCTCTGTCTGTCTCTCCGTCCGTCTCTCTGTCTGTCTCTCCGTCCGTCTCTCTGTCTGTCTCTCCGTCCGTCTGTCTGCCTCTCCGTCCGTCTCTCTGTCTGTCTCTCCGTCCGCCTCTCTGTCTGTCTCTCCGTCCGTCTCTCTGTCTGTCTCTCCGTCCGTCTCTCTGTCTGTCTCTCCGTCTGTCTCTCTGTCTGTCTCTCCGTCCGTCTCTCTGTCTGTCTCTCCGTCCGTCTCTCTGTCTGTCTCTCCGTCCGTCTCTCTGTCTGTCTCTCCGTCCGTCTCTCTGTCTGTCTCTCCGTCCGTCTGTCTGTCTGCCTCTCCGTCCGTCTCTCTGTCTGTCTCTCCGTCCGTCTGTCTGTCTGCCTCTCCGTCCGTCTCTCTGTCTGTCTCTCCGTCCGTCTCTCTGTCTGCCTCTCCGTCCGTCTTTCTGTCTGTCTCTCCGTCCGTCTCTCTGTCTGTCTCTCCGTCCGTCTGTCTGTCTGCCTCTCCGTCCGTCTCTCTGTCTGTCTCTCCGTCCGTCTCTCTGTCTGTCTCTCCGTCCGTCTCTCTGTCCGTCTCTCCGTCCGTCTGTCTGTCTGCCTCTCCGTCCGTCTCTCTGTCTGTCTCTCCGTCCGTCTCTCTGTCTGCCTCTCCGTCCGTCTCTCTGTCCGTCTCTCCGTCCGTCTGTCTGCCTCTCCGTCCGTCTGTCTGTCTGCCTCTCCGTCCGTCTCTCTGTCTGTCTCTCCGTCCGTCTCTCCGTCTGCCTCTCCGTCCGTCTCTCTGTCCGTCTCTCCGTCCGTCTCTCTGTCTGTCTCTCCGTCCGTCTCTCTGTCTGCCTCTCCGTCCGTCTCTCTGTCCGTCTCTCCGTCCGTCTGTCTGTCTGCCTCTCCGTCCGTCTGTCTGTCTGCCTCTCCGTCCGTCTCTCTGTCTGTCTCTCCGTCCGTCTCTCTGTCTGCCTCTCCGTCCGTCTCTCTGTCCGTCTCTCCGTCCGTCTGTCTGTCTGCCTCTCCGTCCGTCTCTCTGTCTGTCTCTCCGTCCGTCTCTCTGTCTGTCTCTCCGTCCGTCTGTCTGCCTCTCCGTCCGTCTCTCTGTCTGTCTCTCCGTCCGTCTGTCTGTCTGCCTCTCCGTCCGTCTCTCTGTCTGTCTCTCCGTCCGTCTCTCTGTCTGTCTCTCCGTCCGTCTGTCTGTCTGCCTCTCCGTCCGTCTCTCTGTCTGTCTCTCCGTCCGTCTCTCTGTCTGTCTCTCCGTCCGTCTATATCTCCATCGGTCCATCTGTCTGTCTCTCCGTTCGTCTAACTGTCCATTAGTCTCTCCTTCCATCCGTCTGGCTTGTCTATCTCTCTGTCCGTCCGTCTGTCTTGTCTGTTTCTCCATCAGTCTGCCTGTATCTGTATCCGTCTCTCTGTGTCTCTGTCCGTCTCTCTCTCCGTCCATCTGTCTGTCTCCGTTCGCCTGTCTTTCTCTCCGTCCATCTCTGTGTCTCTCCTTCCGTCCGTCTGTCTGTCTCTCCGTCCATCCGTCGGTCTGTCCGTCACTCCGTTCGTCCCCGTGTCTCTCCTTTCGGCCGTCTGTCTGTCTCTCCATCCGTCTGTCTCTCTCCGTCCATCCGTCGGTTTGTCCGCCTCTCCGTCTGTCTGTCTCTCTCCTTCCATCTGTCTGTCTGTCTCTCTCCATCCATCTGTCTGTCTCTCTCCGTCCATCCGTCCGTCCGTCTCTCCGTCCGTCTGTCTCTCCGTCCGTCTGTCTCTCCGTCCATCCGTCGGTCTGTCCGTCTCTCCGTCCGTCCGTCCATCTGTCTCTCCATCCGTCTGTCTCTCCGTCTATCCGTCGGTCTGTCCGTCTCTCCGTCCATCCGTCGGTCTGTCTGTCTCTCCGTCCATCCGTCGGTCTGTCCGTCTCTCCGTCCATTCGTCGGCCTGTCCGTCTCTCCGTCCATCCGTCGGTCTGTCCGTCTCTCCGTCCGTCTATCCGTCTGTCTCTCCGTGCGTCCGGCAAGGCTCTCCCTCCGTCTCTCTCTTTGTGCACGCGCAGGTGTGTACATATTAGCAGCACTCTCAGCTCTACTAGCGTTAGACGATCATCTTTAAGGCTTTTTCCTTCGGCTTCTTGCCCTCTCCCTCTCTTATACTTTTCCCTATTTCAAGTAATACTTCGTCTATACATCTTTCAAAATTAAGCAATAGTGTTCCCTTTCCTGGAGTATTTTACACCTCAAGATGTAATAATCGGTAACACGCACTCACGCACTCACGCACGCACCCACCCCACCCCACCCCCACCCCCATCCCCACCCCCACCCCCACCCCCACCCCCACCCACACACACACACTATACCAGTTGGCCCACTAGAGCTGGCCCCACTGTAAGTAGATAACCCTTCGTGCGTTAAAAGAGTTGCAGAAGTTCACGGCGGAAGAGAGGCCAGTGGCGTTGCTGCTTCTTAGTGGTGCGTGAGGCGAGAGGCAATTGAACCAGCGTGTGTACTTCGTGATAATAGACAATAACAATATAAACAACCGAGAAAGTCTCATTCTCCTTACAGGATTTTTATTTTCCAGGGAATAAACTCAATTCTGTATATCCTGCTATTGCCTAACATTTCAATTATAGACTGTAATGAACATGCATGACGGCATGTAATGTTTCATTGGCATTTCTTCGTTTCTTATTAATGTTATTATTGTATTTGTTTATTACGTATTATTAGGTATTGTTATTATTGATGTTATCAGCATCACATTCTATTTACTTTTATTATAATTTACTCTTGTTAGTTTATTGTTGTTAATTATTATTTGTTATTTCTATTAGTGTTTATTATTGTTATTATACACAGTACGCTTTGCAGAGTAAATGTAAACGTCAAAGCGATCAGATCTGCGCTGTAAGCTGAAGATAAACAGAATATAAAGCACACTAGTGCATCTGTAGTTAGCCTTTTGTATGCAAACATTTTGGAAGCTTTGCTTAATTCTACTCTTTTGTTTCACTCAACGCGATTTAAAGGTTCTTACTAGAACTAACTGATGAGCTTTGCTTTTGCCCACATACATATCTTTTGTGTGCCCTAAAGAGGCATTGTGCTCTTTAGTAGCATAGAATGCACAAAGGAGCACGCCTGGGCCTGCCTGATACAGCTCGCGTATTCATTCTGAAGCAGTGACCTTGATCCAGAAACCAGTTAGCGAGCCTGATATTACCCTCTCTCTTATAGTCAGCGAACTTACGTCTTGTGTTACTTGATGTTATACGCAGGTGAATCGTCTGCTCTTGAGTGCAGCTCACTGCAAAAGTATTGTCGTATGGATGTTAGTGTGCATATGTTGAATTAACTTGTGATAGTCTCTCCTTTAATTCCAAACTTAAAAGGAAAACCATTCATAGTCAGATTCGAAAGGTGGTTGCTAACGATTGTGACTACATGAAGAAAAAGGCCGAGCATAAATATAGCTACTCTACGGAGTTTTTCAAATAAAACAATTTAAAAAACAATTCCACAAATTGCAAGAAAGATTTGCTGCAGCCCCAGCGTCTCACACAATCGTGTTCGCATAACTGTGCATGAAGAATAAACACATGAGGAAAGAGCATCATTTAGGGCTCCTAGGAAAAGTTACATACCCCGTCTCGACAAGAGAACAGGAAGTGGCGAAATATGGGACGAAGACTTGAAAGAATTGTAATTGAATACAATGAGGCGGGAACCGGTGATGAAGATCTTAAATAAGCTCTGGATTCTTAGATTCTGATCTATTTTATTCTTGGCCTCTTACTCACTGAATTTCAGCCCATTTAAATGTTCTACCTAGCAAAGAGTGATATACTTCTATTTTATACAGCCTAAATGGAACTAATTTTTGGTTAGAGCTCAATAAGACGTATGTTTCGATAGTACCTAATAACAGCTAACTGAGGTATTTAAGTATATACAGTACACGTATTTATGTAAGATATTTTCAACGAAGAGCATTCGAATAAGGAAAATGTTAAATAACTATGATCTTATGAAATCTTTTGTAATAATAATAATAATAATAATAATAATAATAATAATAATAATAATAATAATAATAATAATAATAATAATAATAATAATAATAATAATAATAATAATAATAATAATAATAATAAATAATAATATTAATAAATAATAACAATAACAATAACAATTATAATAATAACAATAACAATAACAATAACAATAACAATAACAATAACAATAACAATAACAATAACAATAACAATAACAATAACAATAATAATAATAATAATAATAATAATAATAATAATAATAATAATAATAATAATAATTAATAATAATAATAATAATAATAATAATAATAATAATAATAATAATAATAATAATAATAATAATAATAATAATAATAATTAAGAGTAATAAACTAACAAGAGTAAATTATAATAAAAGTAATTAGAACGTGATGCAAATAACATCAACAATAACTAATAATACGTAATAAACAAATACGGCAATAACATTAATAAGGAACGAAAAAATGCCAATGAAACATTATGTGCCGTCATGCTTGCTCTTTAAAATCTCTAATTCAAATGTTAGACAATACTAGCATATACAGGAGCGAGTTCAATAACATAGTCGAATAATGAGTTCCTGTTATTCATTTTTTCGCTTATAACATTGTTTCTTATTTTTTTCAATGTTTAACAGCTCGCTGATCTCGTTAGAAAATCCATTTCCATGGACATAAGTTTTGACTCTAAATGTTTGTTAGCTCTTTAGTTATACTGATTAGTTATTTAGTTTCTCGTATAATATAGTAAGCTAGCTGCTTTCCCATTCATATTGTTGTTTCCTTGAACTTGAGTTGGTAACTCTGATGGTGGGTGGATACGCTCAGTTTAGTGCGATAATAACTATTGATAAAGAATTTTAAACAAATAAAAACACTTTAAATTTTATTTGATCAGACGGTTTATCCTATTTCTTCATTCCTTTTATTTACAATAATACCAGTAATCTCTGGAACAAGGAATCGGCTGACAGCAATTCTGAGAGCATTGTTTAAAGTATAATCAAAATACTCGCATGAAATCTAGTTTCCGCCCATATATACATGTGGAACCAAACATAGAAATAATCTTCGCCACTTCGTGATGCAGCTTAGGAAATTTTTATTGCACTGGTATAAGCAAGCTATCAAAACAGCTCCCTTCACTTCTTTGCTCTGCAATGTGCGAGTTGGACCGAGGTTGACCGAGTGACCACGATGCACGGTGCAAGGAAGCTTTGCACTTTGGATTGCACCCGGTGCGATTTTAAGCTTTGAGAGGCCCCATGTAGGGAGAGGGTCAGCCTTCCATTGATACACTTACAACAATGGTGTCTTCCTGCGTGCACACTGTGAACTGCGCCTCTATGTCCGATAGTCGGTGCATTATTTTTTAAGGGAACATAAGTTACATATGAATCACGTTAAGTGAGGAAAACAGAGATTTGCGATGTACTAATGTCAAACAAGATTGTAAATCTTTATACTGCGCAGGGAAAAATAATTAACATGCATCTCTAATAATTTGCTTACGAATGCTCTATCAGTCATTCTGTTTTAGGTGCAGGATAAATTGTGCTGTGCAATCAATCGAGAGTTTAAAACAAATAGTAACCTAGTTGGTAATGAGGGTAAATTATGCTAAAATTCATTTTAACGGTATATATCTTTATATACTAGAAGCTTCAAGAATAAATGTGTGCATATTCCTTTTAATTTAAGCAATTGAAACCCTCTTCACTAGAAATGAGAAAATTGGGCAAATAAAAATGAACAAAGTCCTAATCTACGTTCATATTGGTGCCAGTACACACATGCTAAAAGTGTGTTCAAGGATATTCCACCTGGTGTTGATATTTAGTTTTAATTCCCGGGTGTAGTAAAGTACTCCATAGTACTGTAAATTTTACAGAAACAATGGTCACAGACATATGTGAACCAGGTACAGAAGCAATTCTGTAAGTAAATACGTAAGACTAGGACATTCCATTTCTGCTACTTTATAAAATACCCATAAATAGGGCTCGGATTTTTAGGTAAATACATATTTTGTTTGCTTCCATTACGAACTTGAAACTGAGTTTAATGTTCTAGATATTCACACCGAAGCAAATGTTTTAAGTTTCATTGGACATAAAAACACATATTTTCTAATTTTTTAGGTAAATAAATATTTTGCGATATTCACATAAATTACACAATCGCCTGAAGAAAGCCTGTTTTAAAAATAGTCTTCATATATTTACATAAAGTCACATAAAAGCAGCAGCAGCAGGACTATATTTAATAATTCGCCATCCAACTTCTTTAATGCTCAATTACATAGGCCAAATGTCGAAACTTGTTATTCATTATTGGAGGAATTGATATGTCAGTCATAGTATACCAGGTGAGTCAGCTGCCACTTATTCTCGAGTTCTATGCACTCCGCATTTTATACCACAACATGAAAACATCTACCCCATTACTAGGTTCTACCCGCGTATTTAACATGGAGGTTAAACAGTCGATGAAATTATTACTAATATAGATGTTATCACATCGCATTTTAATATGTTCGTAATTAGACAGTTGACGTTTGCACTTCTGGAAATGTTCACTGGAACCAGCGAATATTACATCTTAAACGGAATGTTTAGCTCACACGTTACTAGGTAGCTCAGCTGGAACGAGCGCAAGACTCCGAAGTAATCTGTCTGCTGTCAAAGTGGTTCAAATCACCTGCATGTACTATTTTTTTACCATGCAATCCTCACAATTTACAAATTATTATTATGAAAACTGCTATTTTATTCATTTTTATTGTTTTATTTATGTTTTATGACATTGTTTGATGTTTCTTTATTGGTGAACTACAATTATGTAGTTGTTTAAACACACCTATAGGTAGGTGCAATTGAAATAAGGATCATTCATACGCATTTGAACACAGAAAGCAAGGAAATTACATTCTCAGAGTTTAACATGGAAGTTAAACTCAATTTTGCACACAATGAATTATTGTGCTATTAAAAATGCAGACAACCAAAAACTATTTAAATTATGTCCTAAACCCTCAGGGACTTCATAATTACATTATTGTGAATTCGGTTTCCAAGTTTTCATGAACATAAAAAAAAAATATTTACACTACTGAGACTCGAACCTGTGTCATTGGGGGTTAGCGGAGAGGACCCGTCACAATCCGATTCAGCTATTTCGAGACTTGACTAGAAAAGCACGTACCGCGTGCAATAGTAGAACTTGTATGCCTGGCACTATGCCATTGCCACCTCGCAAGTTTTCGGGCTTGATTTAGGCTTTTAAGACAGTTTTAATCATTTACTGGACGATTTAATAGTATTACTTAAATGGCAAAAGCTGTTATGCATATTAATTGAGAAGTACGAGGCGTAGTTCACGCAAAAATGTAAATAAACTGTTGTTTAATAATATGTCCGTTTTGAATGTATGGGTCCATGATGGATGAGGCGTGTCTAAATTTTTCCTAATTTTTGCCAGCCAACCTCTGCTGTAAGCACAAGAATCCACCATTTTCTTTTTAGCTTACGTTGTTAGTGTACTCATATGATGGGTCCAAATTTTTCCGAGCCATTTACTGAATTACGTTGCTATGTATACTCTAATAAAAAGTTTGTAAAATCGGCTGGGAACCGGAATTCGCTCTCAGTAAACGAGTCGTGTGTTTTTGAGGTGTACTTTAGCAAGGAGTACGTTCTGTCCCTTAAAGCACTGTTGCTCTCAATTTTGTGCATTCCTCCCTTTAAGAATATCAAGCAATACATTTTAGTAAGCGCAAAACTGGACTAAGGCGCACATGCCGTTAGATGGGTGGCCTACCTTCCAAAAAATAAGGCGCGGCTGACTCACCTGGTATATATACCCATGCCTAAGACGGTTGAACCCTGGATTTAAAGCCATAGGGTCGAGGAAAAATGTGAAACAAATGTATGAAGGAATGGAAAGTTAAATCAGACTGAAAAATTAAATTCCATAGCCGGGATTTGAACCACGAATCTTCCACGTTCCATCCAGTTGCTCTGAGTTACCATGACAACATACCGGCAGGACACTAAATTTTACTGACTCGCATTTTTCGGTAAACAAGGAGATTTCAAATTCAACATTGTAAGTCGTCGTGGGGGTGTGGTACCTCTATCAAAATAATTCAATCAATATACTTAATGAATATTGATATCGTCCCACAACTATAGCTATAAATAATTAAAAACCCACATATGTTTTAGCCATGATGAATTTTACCTCAATCCTAATACAGCTGGTCAATTATATACAGTTTTCATTGCACAAATTACGCCAACTCTAATAAATGTAATTATTTGTACATTCACAGCCTTTATTGCAATACTCTCGAGTTAACAAGCAGTTCATAAATGTATTTATAATTAAACATCATCATATAAATGGGAATGTCAATCGTTGTTTAGAAATTAGAACATGAGGCATTTTTTCCATAGTTTATGCATATTCAGAGTTCAGAAAGTGCAAACCCAGTAACGTGGCCCAGGGGTAGCAAGTGAAACTCGCATTCGAGAGGCCGCGGGTTTGATTCCCGCAGCCGGCCTTCCTGAGCCATGGGCTTTTCCGGAAGGTACACCGTGTCACTAGGCGAATGCTGGAAATGCTGATTACATCCCAGAATGTCCTATCCCTCACTTGTCATTTTACTTCACCTTTCATCTGCTTGGTTGTTTAGAGTTGCAAATGTTGGGAGTCTCGACGTTGCATGCTACGGAAAAAGGATGCTCAATGTATTTTCGTCTCCCGGAACAGAGGCGTCTCAGAGTGAAATGTGCAAGCCTGCTAGCGGGAGAGAAGGTTGTTGTTCCCGCTGCCACCGGGGAGTTTGAAACTGCGAAAAAGTAGTAACCCTAACCTCTGCTTGATCGTGAAATCTGATCCGGTCACCTTGTCTCCAATCACCTCACCCCTCCCTCCTTTGGACACTCGTTAGGGGCATAAGTACAAAAATCTCCTGAACGTCGAGGTCCTAATGTGCAAAACTTTCTGTTCCTAAAAGTCCATAGTTTTATATACGAAAAGCGTTTAAAAATCATTTGCAAGTGATACAACCACATAAAATCAGAGTAGAGAAAGTCATGTGAGTGCAACACATCAGATTTTTTACAATAAAATTTATTATTTTGTTAATATAACTTAATTTTTATGTTAAACTTCTTACAAATTAAGAGGTAGAATCAGCACTGAAAAATTCAATGCAAAAGCCGGGATTTGAACCACGGATCTTCCACTTATCGTGCGGCTGCTTTAATCATTAAGCTACCATGGCCAACTAGCCAGTATGATACTAAATTCCCCAGCCTATTCGTAGTTTCCGGTTAGACCACAAGGGAATCTCGCATCAGAGATAAATACCCCAAGGGCGACTTACAATAGTAATTACTTTATGTCTCAGGATTTAAGTGACCTTTAAATGGTGATTATTATTTATTTATACCAACAAACTAACTGGTGGTGTTACAAATTGTTTAATTACAACGAACCAGTGGACTGCATATCGCTGTAGAACAAACTCTTCATACTTAAAAATTATCTTCTTATTGTTCGGTTTGTTATTAAAGTGCGTTCTTTTAGTATTTTAAGCTATCGTATATTTTTTAATATTTATGCCTCGAATTTCTCAATTAAAACATTATCACATTTTTTAATTTGAAATCCTTTTAATGTTTTCGGAATTGAAATTTTTTCCAGTTTTCTTTTTTGAAATTTCTCAAATCAATGTTTTTGGGGAACAGTATTATGTTGAAGTTACTGTTTTAACTACACTGTCAGCTGTTGTGGGTTTCTTGGGCCTGGGTTAACGTCGATCCGCAATCCTTCCCCGATATCTCAAGTTCCTATCAGGACCTCTCACCAAGCATCTCCGTCTTTCAACATTTTCAAGTGATTTAATTCCATTTCTCGAAGTAGCTTGTGTCGATTTCTAAACTACCAGCTGCTGTGGGTGTCTTGGCCTCGTCTGAACTCCTGAACTCCGGTTCGCGATCCTTCCTCCGGGATTTTAGGTCCTCTCTCCGGGCATCTGAGTCATTATATATGTGTGTGCATGCATTATATTTATGTACTTTATGTATTTTCGATTGATCGATTGATTTATGTACTTACGACTGATTGATGTCGTACAATTGATGTACGTAAATATTGATGTATTTACGTTTGATTGATTGATGTAGTTACGATTGATTTCTTTCCCTCACTCCTTTCCTGCCCCTCCCTACCCAATCCCTCCCCTACTCCCTCACTCCCACCCACTCCCTCCCTCATTCATTCCATCCCTCACTCACTGACTGATTTTATTTAAAGCAATTTTCAAGGTGCATGTACAAACGTGACTTTGTGTCCTCTATGATGTCATTATTGGGTCATTTTCTATAAATTTAGCTTAGTCTTTTTTTATCCTGATGACCCTGGTCAAGATATTACGACAAAGTCACAATGAGATTGCATTCTCATTCGCCCTTGACATGTGTGCAAAACAAAGTCAGACGACTCTAAGTTGGTGAAAATTACGTCGAAAGATACCAATACATTGATAGATAATACATAGAAGTGAAGGCAGTAAAAGCGTGTTAAAATTGCCAGAAGCTTGAAAAGATATCAGAAAGTTGAATCCATTGTCTGAACGCAAAGACCACAATGAGGAAGAATGGGCACATCTGCAAGAAGAATCCAAAAGAACTTGGACGGAGTATTATCTTGCCCCGGTAGAAGCCCGTGTAACATGACATAGAATTGTTTGGTAGATGATAGAAATTGCTGGTTTTTGAGGTGTCTACATGCTGGATAAACTACCTTCAGAGCCTCATTACAAAGAGAGAACAGTTATAAATTTCCAAACCTTTGAGAATGAAGGCACTCATTGGATTGTGTTAAAGAAAGTTGGCAACACTGCATTTTATTTTGGTCATGTGGGGAGTCTGGAAACTCTGAAGTAGACAAAAAGATATCTAAATGTGTTAAGGTGATGTTTCATACCAGAATATTCCAAAGCTTTAGCTCTGTGATCTACGGGCCTTTGTGCCTGCAATTTCTAACACGGTGAGTCATACTATTCCTGTGGCGGTATAGAATGTGCCATTACTAGGTAATCCTCCTCTGCAGAAAGATCCTAAAGGATATATGCATCAGTAATTTTAGAAACTATGTAAGTCCAGAAAGGCAAAATGTTCAGGAGACCAAAAGAACTCTGCAGGTCAGAGTATAGGTAAATCAATTGTTTTTCTGTAGGCATAATGACAAAGAATGGTCTCCCTCAGCATTCTTAAGGACCATAACCCATAATCAGAATTTTTAAAATAGCAATAAATTATTAAAGTTATAGGTCTTACGGTGTTTGTAAAATTGAGATTATATTGTATCGATTCAAAGGGCCTACTATGATAGTTTTTAATACAACACAAGCATCTGAAATATGAAACGTACGTAAACAAAACATGGTAGATCAGTAACTTACAACAGCACATTAGTTAAATTTACACTAACATAACTTGAGAAATGTTACGTCTTTTTTTTTCTGTTCTCAATTTTTTAAAGAGTACTGATCATAATGATATTAAGCAAAATTTCCAATTTAATGAAGTGCGAAAGACCACAATTATCTTTACATGGCAAAATTGGTGCCTCAATGAAGTCAGTGTGGATTCAGGGCACTTGTGGTTAATTATTTCGGGCCCCAGACAGCGGCAACACGTCGGGTCCCCCTGTACACCCCAGCAACCTACCACCACCGAGATACCCATGGGGACTCGGCCCCTCAGGAGCTACATGGATGTACGTGACAATGGAACCTAGTATCGCACAAAAGGGGCAGGGAGGAGGGTCCACTCAACCTTCACGTCTGAGCCTCCAAAGAGCACACAAGTTGGAAGCTGCGCCGAAACCGTGGGACAGGAACCACGGAGATAGGATAGATTCCTGTTGGTGAGACAGGTTGTACACAACTCTAAAACTTAACCTACGTATAACAATAAAACCTAGAAGAGGAAGAGACTACAACTAAGAGAAAGAAAAAAAAAAGACGTAGCTAGACTGGATGGAGGTGAGGAGATGATGATGACGATGAGCGGCTCGGGAACCCGGGTGCATAGTAGGCCCCTGGGGGAAGCAATTTGAGATTATCCAAATCTATCATTGTAACGGTGTATTTAAGTTTGGAACTTGATTGTACTATTAGTTCACACACCTGTTTTGGATGATAAATTGTGTGATGCTTTCGTATTAATCTCTTTACTACCCGGTCACGGTCATTTAGTAGGAAAGAACGTCCCCTTATGCAGAAAAATTGCTTGATATTCATAAAACGTTTGGTTTCTGTAAGTGCCAGTAGAGTTCGTACAATTTTTGGTTCCTGATTTGGCCCCCACAAGCATCAGACAATAAGATAGAGTTCGGTAATTTCCTTGGACAGATTGTTCCTCTAATGTGTAATGAAAGATGCTACTTCATTTGGCACTTTGTTTACCTGGTATTCAGCATAGATGTCGAAGTCCCCAGTATCATTCTTCATGTTGTGAATTTCAAACGCACTATGGTCAATTGACGTAAGTAAAATACCTCCTGTACTGGAATAATTGGCAGTGTTATATTTTGCATGTAGTCAAAGGTGAGCACTGCGAGATCGTCCCTTTCTTTACAGAGCTGCGTTGTTCTTTACAGAGCGTTGTAGAATTGTTTTGCTCTTCCTTTATGTAGCCATTTCAGCCTCGACTACTTTTTGACCACATTATTGAGGAATGGCGATTTTAGCTTCATCTCAAGCACCTCATAGATGCAATAAATATCCACTTGTGGCCGCCCAAATTTTAAACCAAAGTGTTCTTTAACATATTTTGCCTATTATTGATAATTCACTTTAATGTCTGGGTGTTTGACAAACATGATTTTCACAGATAGCCTTCCATCCAAGTAATGCTTCTCTTTCCTGGAGTAATGGCACTGTTTTGTAGGGAATTATTCATTATGGCTGTGGATATGCATTTTTATTTCAGCAGGCTTCGTATTTGTGGTAACATTTCTTCCACGTTGATCACTTTGAGATTTATCAGAAAGCAGTAGTTCTATTTTTTCATTTGGTTTAGTTAGTTTTATAACCTGCAGTTTTGCCTGCGGGTATATCACAGGATATTTAATCTCATACGCATGCTTATGAAAATAGTTTTACTCTAATGTCTTCAATATGTTGTGTACAAATTGGATTGTACGTGGTGATGAAAGTAATTCCCTTATTCGGCGAATTTTTCCGTCCCAATTTAGGCCATGTAGTCCAATAAAAGCCTTCAGACACACTTCCTTTCTTGATTCATTGATGACAATGGGATATGTGAAGCTAAAGCTACACTTTGCCACACTGTTTTCTTTCCTAGGACGTTTTCTCTCTAGAGGCTGACATTCTATTAACCCTTGCAAATAGAGGTCTTGCTCATCCTTGCTTTTGAAACTGTTAAGTCAATCTAAAATTTATTTTTCTTGTGTCTCTTCTATATCACGAAAACACCCTTTCTTACAGGTTCACCTGGGGCCAGTATGTCGTGCTGGAATAATTTTGCCACTATTGTTCTTATATTTTCCCTCCACACGACATCGTTTAATTATTTCACTTCTATAAGAATCTGCATTTCTAACACCTTTACTCCGTTTCCTCTTGTTTCCACCATCTATAATTTATGAAACACTTATAACACAAAGAATGAAAGTATTATACTGCCTTTATTTGCAACCCAAACAAATCAGCTGTTCATGACAAAAGAGGGCACTGCGTGGTGAATGGTGGTACCAACATTAAGTATAGAAACAGTCCTGGACTTACATATTCTCTAAAATTAGCAAGACTGATCACGCACTGTCATGCTGCAGGAAAACTACCATGTTTTCTACGCAGAATGATGGAACTTGCCTCACAGAAACAGATAATAAAAATCTGAATTTCGAAAAAAGTGGAACAGCATAGTTTCTAAAATTACTGATTCATATAAGGTTGCGCTTTTGAACTTTCGAAACCTTCTTTTCAATACCAAGTGTTGATCAGAATAATAATCAGTTTAATTAGATATTTGATAAATAGCTTAAGTTAATTGATAGGTACTCCCTATGCAACGCATGGGATTGCTGACAATAATGCATTCATCAGATGTAAGCCTGAATAGAGTGTGGATATCTTCTTCATATGGCAGAAACTAAATGCTGTTTCACCATACCCATACCATTATTATAAGAAGTGCTACAAATGAACTCTTTTGGGCTTTGCTGAAAATAAAGTTATTTCTGCTAATCAGCTAGCTGAATATGATTTCCTAGCAAACATGTTTAAAGTGAACGTGATGCAGAGTCCAGTATTGCAATGCATCTTTCAGTGACGCTAAAAGTGGACACTCGATCTACGACTTTGTTATGCCAGGTTGTCACATTTCACAAGAGCCTTCAAATCCCACATACCTGTCTCTCCATCATAGACGCGAGCTTCATTGACCGAATCACTACTCGAGTAGTAAACCAGAACGCCAAAGCCATAAACTTCAGGAACAAAGATATAAATATACGACTTCACATCAGGCCCAATACAATAGACTATAAAAGACGTCGAAAGCGATAAATAGCAAGACCACTCTTCGCCATGTACTTCATGGTCTGTTTCTTATACTTGGTTTGTTAAAATCGAATAATCGGAACTTCCTCGAAACTTTCGGCTACAGATTTTTATAGTGTACATTATATCTTCAATGTGACAGATAGGTCCACCTTTGACAACAAGATCCCTAAATAAGAGAATTGGCTTAAAATACATCGGCTCAGGACACTAATGATGAAACTATAATTCCTTGTCAAGCTGAAGATTTATATATTTTATCAATGATGCATACGATCTCCGCCTCTCGACGATGGTGTTAAACTTTGAAGCAGCTTCCTGCTCCGCGATGAAGTGCTTGGGGCACCAGTGAACCTTAAATCCACAACATCTCTGCCCATTGTTGTACCTGACTTTACTCGAGCGGTGAGATGCCTAACTCAGGGTATGCGTGAGTTAAAGGTTAAAGGACAACACGGACTCGTATATAAGATTTGTTGAATCCTTAAATTCATAGTCACTGAGAAGTTGCCGACCGATGCGATATAAACTGGATATTGCTTGTAAAACTGTTAATTACATACATGAGTACAATTCTCCACGTTGCGAGCAGACAACTGTATAACCACAATGACCGTTGCAGAGAAACCAAAATGCGTGTTGCGAGCACGCAGCGATCGACGATTACGTGTGACTTCCACGCCCGTCGCCGAAAGAGTGTTTGTCGCACCCACGATTATTCACAGATGAGGTCCATCCACCTTCTCTACTCCTTGGCTGCTTGGCCACTCTTCCATTTTTTAATATCTAGAAGTCCATCTACTTCGAAGCTACTTTGCGAGGTCCATCTTTCACTTCTCTAATTTTTGTAACCACCCAAATACCTGGAATCGTCCAGCCGCGGTCAATTCCTCGAATTTCTACCTGGTCTCTAATGACCTACCTTCTGGTACTTTGCTAACCAATTACCTAACGACCTTTTTCCACTGTAAAATGAAGCACATTCCCTATACAGGATAATTTATACACGTTTTATTGATAAAGTATACTCCTCTGATTTTATATTCTCTCTCTACTAGACCATCTTCTCTACAAATCAATTAATTTATTTATTGGTTTTATTTCATTACATCACTTGTTCTTCTAAAATGATAAAGTATACTCCTCTGATTTTCTATTTTCTCTCTACTAGACCATCTTCTCTACAAATCAATTAATTTATTTATTGGTTTTATTTCATTACATCACTTGTTCTTCTAAAATGAGTATTTATTTTATGAAATCCTAATTACAGCATCACCTAGCAGAAGTTATCTCTACATCAAGGCTTCTATCACTAATGCTAATGGCATAACTACTACTCCACAGCTTACCAATAATGTTATTGCATTTATGTTTAACGAGATTCCCCTATATATGAATGGATCAACTGTATATAACAAGAAATTACGGAATTTTATAAATTGTTGCACCCTCAAAACTATGGAATTTAACTTTTTATTGAATGCTGAATTGAGCTATTCTGGAGAATAAGTGGACATTGTCCATTTTAAAAGTGGAGCCTTCAATGCTATAGTCCCTCTGCCAATGCTCCTGGGATTTTATGATAGTATGTATGAATGTGTACTCAACAGCAAACTTGAATTGGCACTCATTTGATCCAAGGATTCAAAAAGCTGCACTCTAGTGCCTGAAAGAAAAATGTATGCTACGCCTAAACTTATTCGCATGGCGTGGAGAATGCCTGTAATTCATCCTTCTGATGCTGAAAAGGTTCAGGTTCTTAAGATTGTCAACTCCTACCAATGCGTGAGTATTATCACCTTTCGAACCCTGGATCTATATAATCAGATTGCTGCGTCGCCCTCGTAGAGCTTTCACTTGGAAGGTCGCAAGAACACCGAAGGTAGAGAAACCTATATTTGTTACTGTTGGTGCAGAAAGTTTAAGAACTAACAATGCAAGTAAAAGCTGATCCCAGTTTGATAATCGCAACATAACTAATCCTAGGCTATCTCAATAATGAATGTCATCCCTGTCAAGACATTATTTTGCGGTTTGGAGATTCAAGATTTGCATTGCTGTAAGAACTGTATTCCAACTCCTATTATGCGAAAACAATTGCTACATATTGAATCAAAGGAATTTTCCTAAGCATGCTCCTATATACATGACTACTCCCATCCACCTAAGAAGACACCTGGAGCTGCCATTATTAGACTTGAAATTCAAATATGTGCAAATATACCTACACATATATCATTGTAGTGTTCAATTATCAATAACCAGATATTTACCAACAAACCCTTAAACAATTTTATGCAGTATTTAATTGAAAGAAACTATTTAATATATGATATACAAAGATGAGCAGTATATAAGGACATCCATGGTGTTTTTCTGACTAAATACAAGTTAAAGAGCACATAACTATAATATTACTTATATTTTACTTATGCAATTAAAGCACTTTCTTCGTCCAGTTCTTTGCTTCTGCATATGTCGCCTAATTTACAATGGCTGAGTTTGTATATGTTAGTCAATAAACGGCATTGCTTTTTAGATCAGCTATTTCATTGTTATTTAAAGATATTTCACCATAAGTTAGTGGAGTGTTAGTCTCCAAAGGTCTTAAATTTTTCATTAAGGCACAGTACTTTATGAGAAAACAATATTCTTACTTTGTTCACTGAATGAGCACTTTTTCCACTTTTAGGAATATTTCTAATATCAGGATGCTTTTTCGCATTATCTCCCAGTCTATCAATTCCATAAACCATATGTTGATGTAGAGCACCGTGATACTATAGTAAAGAACCACTTTAACGATATACCTTTTAGAAATGTGAACATCTTGAAGCAGGTTTGCTAGGATCCTTCTTAAGGATGTATCTTGGCAGGTGGCTAGCAATAAGATGCATTCCTTGCTCCAGCAGTCTCACCTTCTTACCCTTTCAGGAAAGATACTCTTCTTTCTGGGATTCTTACAGGTCCTAAAACATTACATACTGAACTTGTTGGAAATCATGCTTAGCAAGGAGATCGTTCAAACCCTCAAGAGTAACATTTGTTAGATTCCAGAACGCGTAAGTTCTCGAGGAACAAAATTTTCAAGCATGCAGTTTTTTCTAGATATACAGAAAGTACTCATTTTTTTATGAGGTTCCGTTTGTTTCCTTCATAAACGCTTCTGAATGTCTTCTTAAGTAGATTCTCATTGTTTTGCATCACGCTATCATCAACAGGATACTGGCTGCTCTCAGCACATATTCATAGGCTGGGTATCACATACTACGATGGCGACAAATTCATTCACGTCATTCCTCTCAGGACCCAAGTCATCTTTAAGCACTGGCTTTGTTCTTTGAATTGTGTAAAAGAGATGGTTCACCACGTTAAATATATAAGCAATTACAAACGATGTTATAGACAATATTGGATTATTTTACATTAATACTTTAACTTTCTCTTCCTGGCTGGTTCACGCTGCACCTTTCGTTGCATAAGAAGTATGCTGTCAACCGATCATATGTTCCAAAGCCTTCGCGCATAGGACGGTGTGCATATATCAGTTGCAAAACTCTGAACCATATTTGGCTGCATATTGTTTAACAAACATACCATCCATATCCACAACGCTAAGACGATCGGTTCTCTCAAAGGAAGAAATGGTTTCAAGTTAGCCATTTTTTACTATTATAGATGCTTATATTCGTCAAAATAAATGCTACTTACAAGTTTCTTCTTTAGTAGACATCACGTTTCTCTGTACATACATCGCGCGAAACCATCTGATCATGTTATGAAGGCTGGTTGCAAATCGATGAATACAAGAAACCATTACAGCTCTATGTATGATGAAGTGTATAATTATGAACTTCCTCGCCACATACACTCCAGAAGTCGATCATTTCTAACAACGCGTGTCGCTAGCCATTGCAAACTTACTGAAGGATTTCATCTCAAATAATAAATGAGGTGAGGCAGGCAAATTACACGTTCTGTCACTTAGCAAGAATGCTAAAGCCGGTTATTGACATCAAGTATGATTGGCGGGGAGGGGCGGGAAATATAGACGGCCGAAGGATGTCCAGCAGAGGAGACTTGTTAATGACGTTCCTGTCAATCAGAGCCAGGTATGGGTAGGAGTTCCGGATGCAAAGGAGTGAGGGAGGGGGATGGTGTGCAGGTTAGGACCTGTTAAATAAGCCACTACCGGTGGTGCCAGGCAGATGCAGGTGTTCTTAACGCAAAAGGGGTGGGACTTAGGCAAATTTAAATGTGTTATGACGTCACAGATAGTCTGGAGCTAGGTAGGACCAGGTGTTCGGGACATAAAGGAATGCGGGGGGGGGGGGGATATCATGGAGGTTAGGACCTGCTAACTGAGTCACTACCAGAGTGGCTCCAGATAGGAACAGATGTTCTGAAATGCTTAGGAGAAAGGGAAGGAATGTGTTAGTTAACAGTGTCACGTCAGTTATTGGCTGCCCATCTGCATATACAAAGGCATGCTATGACGCTCGTACGGGTTTCACTTAACAGAAAACGTACTAAATTCTCCAGTATTTGAATGTAATTGTGTGTCTACGTGTGGATTGTCTCTCTCTTTCTCTCCCTCCCTGACTCTTTCCCCCTTCCTATAGCTTGATATGCATTGTATAGGTCACGTGACTAGTTTTTATAAGTTTGCAAATATTGCTTTTGTTTTTTGCTATATTACCACACTCTTCTTTACTCCTTAAGCATTAAAGTTTGCTAAAATCAGTTTGTATTGATATTCCATTTATATGCCAAGTTTAATTATTTTACTAATGGAAATACCAAAAAATAATCCCATTGTTTTAATATATTTGATTCCTATATTTAAATCATTAAATAATAAAATGCAAAATTCAGAGCGCCATGGCAGAGCGGTCAGTATTCAAATTTCTGTCCCTACATTATTCATTCACATTAGCTTAGCGACGAGCCTTTATAAGCAACATGAAAACTACAAGTTATAGTGTGTGGTTAACGTCGACGTTTTCATTTGAATTCCAGAGGGGAGGGACAGGGACCAATGGTGGTGGTTTAATTAGAATTTATTACCTGCTTATAGTAATGTCTTTAGACGATAATTGAAGTGGGAAAAGAAAGGAAAAAAGGGAAGTAACTAAATAAAATATGTTGGTGTGTTTGTGTTTTAGTGACTTTTTCAAATGGAGCCCTATATTGATTTTATCGGGCAAAGACATTTTAAGCCGTTAGTTCCAAGTTAACTACACACTGTTAATACAAAGCATACAAGCAACATTAATGCCATTGACGATAGGTAAACATGGTCTGCTGAATGCTTTCCGCAAGCACCAATCGACTGTGAAAGTGCTGGAGTGCTTAGCCAAGTTCAGTAACACTTGCAGTTTCATTTCCCTTTGTCCCGATTTTAATGCCTGCTCATGTAGATATTCTACTTTACTGTATGGAATCGTTTTATTCAGTGGACTTAAAGTATTCAGATAAAAAAGGTAAAGGATACAGACACCTCGCTCACTTCAATCTACACAGATATATTGTGGCTACCACTCCCCAGAAGGCAGGGATGAAATGAGGGAACCCGAAGTTACCACCCAGGGTCGCAACGGGACAGGCCACAGAGAAGCGCCGAGGTCCCTAACAAGTGCTGAGATCTCTTCATCTCGGCGCCATCACACCGCGATTTCGATGTCGCATAGAGCCCCCGACGGAGGACAAGCCCAGCCAAACGTCACCTAGCACCAAGAACAGCAGTTACCATGTGCAATCATCCGAACCATCTGCCGGCACTGCCAACACTACACGCCTGAAAATACACCTGAAAGATGACAGGGATATGGAATGAAGGAAAATGATGGAAAGGAAACCGTGGTATGAAATAATGCACCCCAGCATTCACCGAAGTGACATGGCGAAACCACGGGAAAACCCATGTCAGAATGCGCTGCAACGGGGATCGAACCCGCGACCTCCCGAATGCGGGTCACAGAAGCTACTGCCTGGGCCATCCCGCTGGGTTATTCAGATACTTTGATATAGAACTATTCCGTACTCGGCAAAGCAAATGTCAACTCGAATCTTAGTAAAGGAATTACTTAACCGGTATTCCACTAGTATACAGCTTTGATATTCCAATATTTAATTAAATCTGCATTGATTATATAAAGTTTTAATACACTATCACACCGGACATGATTTTCAGTATTATTTAGGTTATTGTAAACATTAAAGCCAGAGTAAAGGAAATGAAGTTGATGTTACTGGACTTTATGTGGTGACATCGCCTCCTACAAAACACTCCCATCCCTCGTACATTCTACAGACAGCACTCGTCATTTCGTGTGTACCTGCTCGTCAGTGAGTCATGGCCACTGTTCTTTTATATTTTTTGTATTGACATAATGGTTTGAATGTAGGTAACTTAAAGCAAGCTGCCTATGCCTGTTTATCACCATATCTTTATCGTCGTCGTCATCGTTCGTCATCATCACCATCATACCATCATTATTATCATCGTTATTATTTTTATCATCATTATCATTGTTATTATCACCATCATTGTTACCATCATTGTTATTATCATTATCACCATTATTATCATTATCACCATCATTATCATTATCATCATCACATATCCAAATGGGAATAGAGGTACATCGCTGAATGTAATTATGAAGAAACAGAAATTACATTTGTTGCTGATTATATGGGAGGTTCAAATATTTCATTTCAAGGGTGTGTACATCTCTCTTTCTAACCCCCCGCTCTCTCTCTCTCTCTCTCTCTCTCTCTCACACACACACACACACACACACACACACACACACTCGCACATCACCTTAAGGACCGCTTTGGGGATCAGTGTATATCTAGAAAATCTAAACTGATGGTGTTGAGAAGAGGTATTTATAATTAGCAGTGTGATGCTCATTTCAAATTGTTTCAGTAGTGTTTTATGTGTGAAAGTATATTTTTGGGGTGATAATGCATTTATACTGACATGTATTAAGCGAAAATAGATCATAGTTAAACGTCGGTAATCATAAAACATTGAAAATAAAATACTCATGCAAATAGAACACTTGTTTCTACCTGAATTCCGTACCCATTATAGAAAATGGGAGCACTGCCAACTTGTAACAGTATAGACCAACCTTACTTACGCTTTAGATTAATTGGATAAAAATCTTCTTAAAAATGGTGGAGAAAATTCCCATGTTGATGGTAATATTGTGAATTTTAAACTGTTGCCCTGTAATGGCTTACAATCACAGTACAGTTTGTATAATGGTGGAAGGCAGAGAAGAACGCAGCAGTAATTCTGCATTTTCAAAAGGCTAACACGCAGATGTGCTCCAAACTTCCAAACTGTAGGTACGAAAGGGAATGTTATTTTAATCTGGAGGTAAGCAGGATTAACAGAAGACGTACAGTTTTAAACCGCATCGCTCATCTCTAGTTCAGGATGAATGAAGTGTTGTGCAGTAATGGGAGGTGGTTCTATTACTGAATTCCATAAGTTTAGCTCAAACTCGATCCTTTTGTCATTTCATTATGAAAACCTGAAGCTGCCAAACTCGGCATTTTATAGCATTTCAGCTAAACTCGATGCTTGTGTCATTCCATTACTAAAAGTCTTAACCTGCCAAGGCTGGGCTATTTATAACATTTAACTTAAATTCAATCTTTGTCTTTCCATTACTGAAAGCCTAAATTTGCCAAACTCTGTCATTTATAAAGTTAGCTTAAATTCCATGCTTCTATGACTATTTCTGGGAGTGTCTTGCTTGGAAAATGCTTTGTATTTCAGTGCCATTGTGCGCATATTTGTGCCAAAAATTGTAAGGTTTATTGTTACTGCTACTTCTCATTGCGTTGTATGAGAATCCAATCGTTTACGTCCTTAAGGTACTTTCGACATACCCGCTGGCAGGGAAGTTACTACATCAATTTAAACCATTGCGTTTTAACTAGGGAAGTACGCCAGAATAACTATTCTACTATAAGCTTCTTTTTACTCTGTTTTTGAAGATTCTTGCACGAAAATAACTATCTATTGAAAAAGATTTTCTTCAAAAATCCAGAACCCCTCTCCAGCCAATCAGACGCCAGAACCAGAACCAGAACCATTATCAGGTCGTACAGGTACTCCTGTACGGTGTGTCTTTTCGCACAGCACCTAGCCGCTTCAGCGGCTTTATCTGTGCGATATGGGAGGTTGTCCGTGTATTGTCGTGCGTGTTTGTTCTGGGCAAAGGTTTCTTTCTGCATACCTAATTCAGGATACAGAAAGGGGGCAGGAATAGGTGGAGGGCAATGATGTGTTGGAGGATGGGAGTGGCGTTACCCTTATCCAAGGACGTCCTTGGGTAAGCGGTAGCTTTTCTTCCTTCTAGGTGCTAAGTGGTCATATTGACCTAATACCCGTACCAGCTGATTGGTGTGGGAGGTGATTTTCGAGTACATGGTTCGGGATCGCTCCTTTACCATGTCCTCGATGTAAGGAAGTCCTGTTTGGGTATGTAGGATGTGAGACGGGAATCTACGTCCGGTATTGAAGATCATTCTAAGTGCCCTGTTCTGCACCGACTGAAGTTTGATGATATGTGAAGGTGCAGCTGATCCCCAGGCTTCGCAGCCATAAAGGATCATGGGCGGAATGAGGCTCCAGAGGCAGTTCGGGTCGAACGGGGGGAGATAGTGATTTCCCCCCCGCCCGAGTGTCTCGTCCGCAGTACCGAGCCGTTGTACGGCTTAACCTGCGTAATGAGTTTGAAGTTTTCACTACGGGGGATTTTGTCATCTGAGGAACATTATTTAGGGACAGGGGTTTTTATAGGTACAGGGAAACGGGTGGGTGGGATTTGTCCACGAGCTGGCAGTGCGCGGCTTCTGATTGGCTGGCCAATCAGGTGACGCGCTCATTCCCACCAGGGTTCTGGCCATCAGTCACTCACTGAGAGGTGAGCTGAAAAGGTAATTTACTCTGTTTTGGATACAGATTGAACTGTCGCTTTTCCCATCTTTGAGATTAAACCGCCGGACTTAATATGTCCTTTGGCAGTCTTTTGGATGGTAGTCGGCGCGGCTGGTTCTGGTCATATTGGCCCAGAGTATTTACCAGAGGGTTAGGGTGATTTTGGAGTTTGTTGTACATTGTGCGAGCGCGGGTTTTAATCACGTCGACAATGTACGGAATGCTGGAATGTTCGTGGAGGATATGGGCAGGAAATCTCCAACCGGTATCATAGATCATTCTTAACGCCCGATTCTGCAACGTCTGGAGTCTGATGAAGGTGGACTTTGCCACCACTCCCCAGATCTCGCATCCGTACAGAACCAGAGGTGGAATGATCGCACGATACAGCTGGAGTTTTAGGCGTAGGGGCATGGTTTTGGAACTGAGTATTGGGTATAGCTGCCGGAGAGCAGCGTGACCTTGTAGTACTTTGCCCCTGACGTGATGTCTATACGTCAGCCGCCGGTCCAGCGTGACGCCGAGATACTTTGCCGTAGTGACCCAGGGGATCCGACGGCGCCGCAACACGAGGTCTCGCGGAAGCCGGTTGGCTTTCGTATTTGCCAGGAGAATCGCGGAGCTTTTCTCCGGGTTTATAGACATACGCCAGTTCTCGCACCATCTACTGATGGCACGGAGATGGGCTTGTACTTGGTGGTAACTGTAGCGCGGGTTCTTGTTAGTAGCGAAGATCAGTAGATCGTCCGCATACTGACAGATGTGTGTGTTTGGGTGCGTGGGGAGATCGGCCATGTAAGCTGCGAAGAGTGCCGGTGACAGTACACTGCCCTCGGGCACTCCTGCGCCAATGGGCCTCTCTCTGGAGAATGATCCCTCCACCTTCACCCGGAAGCTACGTTCCTGTAGGAAGCTAGCCACCAAGTAAATATATGGAGGGGGGATTTCGTGCTGTATGAGCTTGTAGACAAGCCCCTCGTGCCAAGTGGTAGAAAATGCCTTTTCCACATCGAGCAACACTGCCACCGTTTTAGCCCTATCCTGGTAAGCCAGGGAAGCTTTTTCGGCTACACGCAGTAGTTGCTCTGTCGTGGAGTGGCCAGAACGAAAACCAAACTGATGTTCAGGAAGGAGACCTTTTTCCTCCAGTAGGGGTCCAAGGCGGGACAGGAACAGTTTCTCGAATACTTTCGAGATAACTGGTAGGAGGCTGATGGAGCGGTAATTAGATGGAAAGACCGGATTTTTGCCCGGCTTCAACACGCATACCACACGCGCCTGTTTCCAGACAGCTGGAAAGTGACGCATGCTGAGGCATGCGTTGTAGATCCGGGTCAAGTGCATCACGGCTCTAGGGGGAAGGTGTTGGAGCATTTCCGCTGTTACACGGTCCTGTCCAGGGGATTTTCGGGCTCTTAGGGATTTTATGGTATTAGTTACCTCGCGAGGGGTAACTATCGGGATGTGGAAAACCTCGTGACCTGCGGGTCCGACTTCTAGGAAGTCTTCTACCGCCTGTTCCACGAGGTCAGTATGGTCGTCGTTCTGTGGATCTTCCCTGGGCTGGAATTGAGTTTCCAGATAGTCTGCTAGTGCCTCAGCTTTTTCCCTCGGTTCGAACACAAGTCTTCCCCGAGGGCTATGCACAGGATGCTGGTGTACAGATTTGTCTTTCCGCAAGCCTCGGACGATGCGCCACGGTTTCCTCTCCTGGAGGTTTACATGACGCAACGTGTTTTCCCAAGCTGCTTGCCTATGTTTCCGTAGGAGTCGTCTCACCAGGGATTTGAACCTCTGGTGTATTACTCCTATCCTAGGATGTCGGAATCTCTGCCATAGCCTTCTGACAGCATTTTTTGCTTGTATGAGGCGTTTAAGTGGTACAGGGATAGATGTCGGGTTTGGTGCTTCGGTAGGAATGCGGTGTGTGTGAGCACGCACCGCAGTTAGGACTGAGGTTGCAAACCCCGCGGCTGCCTCCTCGAGAGCCTCAAGCGAGTCTATTCGAGGATTTGCCTCCACGGAGTTTTGAAGGGCAAGGACGGCCGCGTCCCAGTCGACTTCTTCCACCCAGTCCGGTACTCCCAGCGCAGTGAGATTAACGTCTGAGTCGACCACAACAGGGTTGTGATCGGAATCCAGAGCGTTAATCACAGAGAGGTCCAAGTGAAATGGAATGTTTTTGGTGATTACGAAATCAATGATGTCCGCGGCGCCGCGTGCCGGGTAGTGAGTTGGACCTCTCGGCCCGTGCGCGTGAAGGGCGGGGTTCCCGCTAATGAGACGGTATAATCCCCGGCCCTTAACGTTCTGGGTGCGGCTGTGCCAGCTTGGGTGTTTTGCGTTGAAGTCGCCTGCAATGCAAACTCTATGGTGTAGGTTCAGGAGAGCCGTAATGTCCGCTTCATGGAAACGGCCATCTGGCGGGTCATATACCGCCACAAGCACTAGGTCGTTCCCGCCCAAGGAAAACCTTATGGCGGTTGCTTCCAAGTGTTGTAGCGGAGGAATGGTTACAGGAGTATGGGTGAGATGGTTCTTTATGAAAATGGCAGTACCGCCGCCCTGTCGGCCGACCCGATCAGACCGATGAGCGGCGTAACTTGGCAGGGTAAACTGTACACCGGCGTGCAAGTGTGTTTCACAGACCATCAGGATATCAATCCCGTGACTGTCTACAAACTCTAACAGGCCAGGTCTCTGGTCTCTAACTCCATTTGCGTTCCAGAACGCAGCTCGAAATGAACGCACAGTTCTATGCGCCATTACGAGCTCGCGGAGTTAGAATACAGTTCCTTGGCCGTTTGAAGCACCGTAAGGTGCTTCTTCACAGCGGAAATCTCGGGGTTATCGATGACTGCCCTGCAGCGTCGTAGTATCGGGAGGGAACGCTGAACTAGGTCGGCGAACCAGGTTGACAGCTCAATGAATTCAGCCATGTCCTCGGAAGCGAATGCGTCTCCTAGGGGTTGTTGTTTGTTTTGTCTGGGTACTGCTGCCTTTTTATTGGCTGGGCCAGTCCGGGAGGACGGGCCAGCTTCACTGGGCTCTGCTGGATCCTGATTGGAGGATCCATCATGAGTAGCAGGTGCTGGTGGAGGGGGAAGTTTTGCAACAGTTTTGTTGCTTTCTTTCTCCCCTTCAGTTGGTTTTGCCTTAGTGGCCTGTTTCTTCCCCTTCTTAGGGGGACGTTTCTCCTTTGGAGCGGTGCTGACGGTTGGTGCAGTTTCTTTAACAACAACCTCTTGCACGACGCTTTCCGGGACTGGCGCTACATTTGGGACAACCTGGCTTGTAGGGGACTCCTCCGTAGCCTCGGCCTGCGCGAGAACACTTTCGTGTCTTGCTAGGGCGTTGGCAAACGAAACCCCTTTCTTGACCTCTGATGCAGCTTTGCCTTGCTTGCCTTGCATTATAGCAAGTCGTTTGGGGCAACCGCGATAGATGCCTATGTGGCTCCCATCACAGTTTGCGCACTTCCTTTGGTCCATTGGGGTCAGGCATTCCTTGACACGGTGCTCCCCTGCACAGCGCAGGCACTTGAGCGACCTCTCACAGGCGAAACTGGAGTGGTGAAAGCCCAGGCATTTATAGCACTGGGCCGGCCCCTCCCTGCCGTGATAGGGCTCAATTGTAACCCGCGTGTGGTACAGGTGAGTGACCTTGTCTATCTTTGGGATTCCCTCCCCTTCTTTATCAACTACCACTAGGAATAGTGGTAGGGGCACCTTAGTGGGTTTCCCCTCTTTTTCCCTGGTACTTGTTAACTGTAACACGGACCGCGGTTTGATTCCGTGTTCGTCCGACAGGCCAACACGGATGTCCTGGGGGTCAGTCTCCGAGTCCAGGCCCCTGATAACTCTTCGCACCACATGAGGTCGCTGTAGTGAGTACGAGTGGAATTTAATTCCACTCACTCTCAGCACCTCCTTTGCGGCCGTGTGGTCATCAGAGGAGTTGGTCCGGATAATGACACGTCCGGGGAGCCTTGTGGCCTGGAAAGCTGCCTTTAACCTGGCCCTCAATTCCTTCATCACCTTGATGTGATTGGGAAAGGGGTCGGACACAATAGGCGGGATTCTTCCCTCCTTTTGTGCGGCTTGGTTCTGGGGAGACGCTGCAGGTGTTGGTGAAGGAGCGGGTCGCTCTGGGTTTGAACCAGAGGACCGTTTCCTGCGGCTTTGCACCACTACAAAGCCATCTTCGTCCGGCAGTGCTGGAGGAGTGGATACGGGAGCTGGTGGTGTCAAGGGCGTTGCTGTCCCTTGATTTACAAGGCCTATTGCCTTTTTTACCTTTGGCCTGTTCTTGGCCTTGGTGAGAGTCTTGGCTTTCGCCTTGACTACGTTAACCCGTGGACCGGGAGAGGGGTGCGGGTGAGGTGAACTCATCACGTCAGGCCTTACCTGTACGTTGGTGCTCGGGGTCTGGGTCTTTGTTTTCGCAGGTGCCATTTGGCGTCCCACAGAGGGCCTATCGCCTTGCGGCGTGCCTATTGGGGTTCCAACGAACCCCGGGTCCAGACCGGAGTCTGGTCCCTTGGCTGCGGTCGTGTGGGCCTGCGGTCTCGTTAGTCCGTCAGTCTTTGTCAATGTCAGAGCACTGCTGTGGAGCCGGTCGCCCATCTCTGCTTGCTGGTCTGGAAGGGCTCGGTGAGCCTCTTCCAGTAGGTAAGCAAGCAGAGGACTGATGGACTCTGCCTCCCCCTTGCCGGAGGACCTCCGGTAAAGTTTCTTCTCCTCGATGGTGTCTGGAAGGTCTTCTCGGTGCACCCTAAAACTTGCTTGCCAAGTCCCTTATAGGGTACACCGTGTGCTTTGCCTGGCTGTTGCCTGGCCGACGCGTTGCGAGCTCTTTAGGAAGGCGCGGCGTTTCCGCTCCCTGACGAGAGGCCCTGCTGTGCCGTCACGGTTTTCCACCAGTGGTGCAGAGTAGACGTGGACGAGGCGAGTACCATCTGACGAATGATGAATGGCGAATGGCCGGCGGAATGACAATCAGACGCCAGCTCCTTGTAGTACTCCACTGGTACAAGTCCAGCCCACTGGCCACCCGGACCTATCACAACGTACTTCCCCTCCAGCCGCCGACATAAATACCGCACCTCTGGTGGTGACCAGCACAGTCGGTGCTGAAATCTCCACTAGGAAACTTCGACCTCGCCGCCACTGAAGATGTCTGCCGTAGTCGCAGACGAAACGTTTGGGAAGAAGAAGGAACCCAATAGACCACGGCCCACAAGCCCGGTTAATATTATTGCATCTAGTATTGACACCGGCCGTGAAAGCCTTAGAACTTTGAAGATTTTCTTCTCCCACCGTTTTTATGTACGTATTTTTCTTAAAGAAAAACTGGAGATATTTTATGTTTGTGATTTTAAAACAGAAAAAAACGGGCAACTTGCACGCAACAACGGATTTATGGATTAACTGGAAGACTTAAAGGTTAATATAAAAGGCAAAATAATGCAAAGTCGAAATCGTGACTAATATATGAAGTAAATCAGACCTCGCATTTTCCTCCAACTGCCGCTAAGGGAACCTTCAGAATAAACGCTAGTGATGAAAAGCATCGGAAAAAGTAATATAACTTTTAAGGACGTAGTAATGGTAGAATAAAAAGTTGGTTGGGGAAGATGGGGAGAGCGCAGTGTGCAACAAAAAGGTTTGCTCCTTTTTTCTCAAACTAAGTTTTCTATTGAAATATATAGCACAGAACCGCAATAAGCTAGTTTTAGCAAACACCAAATGAGGTGCAGTGGAAAATAATTAACGAGGTCTATAGTAAACATTTATTAGAAGGACGTCGGCTCGCACACACGAATAAAGAAGTTTGCTAGTGTCGCAGAAGACACGAATGGGAGATTAAACAGAGGCCACCCAGTAGACCACCCACTTGCATTTTACAAAGTTTTCTTCTTCTTCTTTTTTTTTTTTTTTTTTTGTTTGTTTTGTATTTTGTTTGTTTGTTTTTTTATACGGGAAGTGAGCCTGCGTTTCTTATTGAATACAAAATTCATACTTTGAAGTCACGAACGTAAAACTGAGTGGATGAGTGGACGAGTGAGTGAGAGAGTGAGTGAGCGAGTGAGCGAGTGAATGAGCGAGTGAGTAAGCGAGTGAGTAAGCGAGTAAGTAAGCGAGTGAATGAGCGAGTGAGTGCGTGAGTGAGCGAGTGAGTAAGCGAGTGAGTAAGCGAGTAAGTAAACGAGTGAGTAAGTGAGTAAGTAAGCGAGTGAATGAGCGAGTGAGTGAGCGAGTGAGTAAGCGAGTAACTAAGCGAGTGAGTGAGCGAGTGAATGAGCGAGAGAATGAGCGAGTGAGTGACGAATGAGTGAGTGAGCGAGTGAGAGTAGAGTTAAAGGGCCCATCGAAGGCTAGATCATTAGGGCTCGTGGAATTTAAAATTACGGAAAAATTTTAGAACTGACGACTTTTTGGTTAATGCAAATAAGTGCTGCCGAAACCTTCAGTCATCAGTGGGGTATGGGATTTTTTAGATACCGCCATTTTTAATGGTCTAGCACATGCTTTAACTGCTGTGTGCGCTATATTTAAGCGTTCCATTTCTGGTTAAAATTTCAGCAGTATTTGAACGATATATGGGCCACGAAGGACTCAAAAACAACCAAATTCACCGGAAAGGAGTGGTTAAGCAGCTTCTCGTCGCAACGGGAAAGCTAGGAATCTCAAGAGATAGACTACTAGACAAAAGAAGGAAGGTGCGACTAACAGGTAATCTGACCCATGAGCATGATGCATGTATCCAGAAAAGCTGTTTTTCTCGACTAACATTTTAACACATTATCTGCTCGATGCGCATTAAATTTTGTGCTATGCTCCTAGAATTTTTCCAGCATGTGCTCCATTTATGTGGCTTCAATTTCAGTCTTTGGTTTTAAAATATGAAAATTTGTTTAGCATTAAAAAGATTAAACACACAAAAAAAAAAGTTTGAAACGGATATTTTCAATATCCATCAAAGCAAAGAAGTTAATTCCTTTAAAAGTTTTTTTTTTTTTTTTTTTTTTTTTTTTTTTTTTTTTTTTTTTTTTTTTTTTTTTTTGTTCTTGGTTCCTCCCAGAGATTCATGGTGTCTGTTTGACAATTAGACTTTATAACGTAACAAAACTATTGATATTTTCGATTTTGTTTGCATGGAATATTTTCAATATTAAGGTATTTCCGCATTGTGAATAAATTGAATAACTAATTCCCTCAAAGCTACAAAACAGATTGGGTTGGTACTTTGTGTAGTAGTTCATAACATAAATACCCTAATTGTGCAAATTATTGATTTGATGCCTATAAAAGTATAGGAAATTTAAATTTCCATTCCAGCGCCCTTAAGGCAGTATATTAATTCTTAACCAGTATAAACGGTCAATGTTTAGGGATCATTGCGTCATTTGATCAGTATTATCGATACCGCATGAATTTATACCGGGTGGAAGGGAAGTCATTACATTAATTTAAACTAGTGATAGATCTCGGTATTTGGAACACATTTTGTATCTTACGTTTTTGTCTCTGACCATTTCCTACGGAGATATTTCAGTTTTGTCGAAAACAAGCTGGCAACACTGCAGATTGTGTGGGTGTCACTTTCCCTAGCTCAGTACATAAACAAACACGGTAACGCTGCTTCTTGAGATTACAAACAAACACCATGCCTTGTCCTTCCGTATTTACTGCATGAGTGTAGGCCAATCACAAGCGTTAGTTCCAAAAACATTAAGCTAAAGCGAAAGTGCCAGACCTGTTTACATTCATAAACTAGGTCAATTCCCTGATCAACCTCAACCCAACGTTGTCGACTTACTGTACGTGTGAAAAGCTGCTTGGGGTATTCCTTCACGTCCTTTAAGTAATTATTTCGTAACCCAGTGTGATGTCCCATAATTACTAGCGAAGCTATGTCAGAAATAAGTTACTCTACGCATCTTACAAGTAACAAACTGTTATCTTCGTACATTCCTGTGGAATTACGCATCTAATTTGGATCAAAAACCATTTATTTTTTCGAAGTCGGCTGATGAAAGAACAAAATGCCATTAGACTTTTTGTTTGTAATGTTTCTATGAAGCACATATTAGAAGGAATGTAATGACTTCCCTTCCACCCTGTATACGCATTGTACTGAGGATACTTACAACTCAATTGTTCTGCCTAAACTAATAGGCAATTCGGAGAATAAGATGTGCAGTATAAACACCTGCTGTATCAGCATCTCTGCTTTTGCTTTGAGCAGGAAGATCTACTCTCCTGAAGGAGGAATCTGTCAACTAACATCAGAAATACCATTGCTAGAGTTAGTCGCTTTGCTGCACAGTTAAAGACGAGGGATATAGACAGCTCATCTAATTCTCCAAAGCACCAATTTAGAAAATAGTTCACCAGACTGAGTGTAACTAATGCTGTGCAATGATAATGTAGTAATAAAATGTAGTATATTTGCAAAATGTCAAGCATTTCAAATAAACTGTTGCCTCCGTTTCAAACCAGTATTAAGTGGGTGGTAATGACAGTCTGGAATCCTGCAGAGACCCAACAACTGATAGCGTATAGCAATTAGTTATATCAATGGGTTTCAATTAGTTGCCGTCAGCGGGTTCTTTAGATAACATGTCATGAGTAATAGATTAATCAGCCGCTAATAAAGTAAGCTCGACATTAACGGGTGTCGATAGAGTGCTTGCCTAGTTAAAATGCACTTAAAATTCTTCTAATGCGGTTATGGACTTAAAAGTCTACTGTATCCCCATATTCAACTTGCACCTACAATAAAATTAACAATAAGATACTTTCTAAAAATGTTTATGTCGATTAAAATGAAGCAGAGAGAGAAAAAAGCATTTGCAAGAATAGTTTGTATAAGAGTGAGTATAGCTAGCTCTCTCTCTCTCTCTCTCTCTCTCTCTCTCTCTCTCTCTCTCTCTCTCTCTCTCTCTCTCTCTCTCTCTATATATATATATATATATATTTCTCCAAATTGAGCTATACTTCAAGTCTGTATCGCAATATGTTACGTGACGATCACTTGGTGTATCTTCTAGGGCTATGCACTTCGACTTTGTAGCCAAATATTGATAGGTATCAAAGAAGTCACTAATAAACACATGATTATCGCATTAGATTTGAAAGTTCTTTCGTAAATCAAACGCTATATATATATGATATATAAAACAAAACCGCCACTGTAACACAAGAATGGTAAAGTCCGGGTATAGTGGAAGGAGGTAAATTCAACCTCCACTCTTTCCCAAACCTTGGACATCGCTGTTCCAGATTGTCATATTGCATGTATAAGACTGGGTACATTTGCTCAGATATTCGACCAACGGTAATCCTAAAATTCGGTTATAAGCGCGAGTTAGTTACTTTAGTTACACGGTAACACACATTCACGCATCAAAACCAGTGCCCAACAACAAATCTTATTGGTTAAACAAAACACAATCTAAACTTTACCTGGCATTAAAAATAGCAACCTCCGTAAAGAACAAAGATGTTCTGTCGACTGTCACATGGAGCCTATTACATATATTTGGGATGTCGTGGGTTCGAATCTTACGGAAAACCTTCCTGAACCCTGGGTTTTTTCGGGGATTTTCCCGAATCACTAGGCGATGCTGGGAAGGACGATTACATCCCCCGAATTTGCTATCCCTCCATTTGACCTCACTTCTCATTTCAGTTCACCTTTCTTTTGCTTGATTACTTCAGGGTTCTAACTGTTGGAGGGAGTTTTGGCTGCAAGACAGTTGCCTGCTCTCTATAAATCCTCGTCCACCGGATCGGGCAGCCTTCCAGGTCCTGGGCCCCCGTGGACCTGTGAGCCCTCAGGGAGGAGGGAGGAGGTGTACGAGCCGCCACTGGGGAGTTTAAACCTGTAGTCGTTAGGAACTTTGTTTTGTCTCTCCTCAGGTCTGACCAACCTTCGTATCTGCTCACCTCATCCGTCCCGCCGGGGGTGCACAGAAGATTTCCCTCCTTCGAAACTTCGAAATATTTATTCTACCACTGTCCAACGCGGTGCCCGCGGGTGCCATGACGCCCGTGATGTACTTTTCTGACGCCTTTCATCAGCAAATGTTCACTCTGACGATTTATAATATTAATTCAAATTTCAAAACAACTATTTCCTTCCGAATATGCTCCCAGTACACACCCGCGAAGTCTGTTTTTATAGGCCTAATTTTCTTAGTATTCATTACTTACCTAACCGTTGTTTTCCCTTTTCTCTCTCAAAAGAAGTGTATTTGCCCTAACGGTGGTTACGATGGCACCAGCGCCTGCTTAGGCATAAGTTAAATGTGCAGTTGGACAGCACTGATTTAGTCTATATCCTATATTTAATAACACAAACTTTGACTTTAATGTTTTAGACATAATGTACAACGGCACCAAATGCATGGAAAAATGCTGTAATCTAGTGACGACATTTCGCATAAGGCATCGCCATTAGCAACTTTTGCTGTTCGCAATTCTGATGATGTTTTTTTTTTTTTTTTTTTTTTTTTTTTTCTTTCTTTCTTTTCGGTAGTGTTTAGCTCCCCTTCTTACTGCTACATACGACATCACAGGCTGAAGACAGTGATGATGAAGACTGAGGAAAACCTGGATAAAACCTCCCAGACATGCAAGGCGGTGTGACTGGATTTGAACCGCAGACTTCTCACCACAAATTCGTGCTTTCACGAAATCAGCCTTGTCTGTATATTGGTATTTTGACGCTGCATAGCAGAGAAATGGAGCAATCAATACTCATCGATATTAAAGCTCGTGACCTTACAAGTTGTTCAAAAATACGAAATTATGAAGTATTCCTCCATCTAGAAGTAAATATAAAATCTCCAAAGTCTTTGGAATGAGATGTTTTTTTTACAGACATCGGGCAAAGAAAATAAAGAACGTTAAATTCAAACGAATAACTAACTTCAGAGAACGTTAAATTGCTTAGAAACTTCAGCTTAAGAGAGCTCACAAACTTTTCAAAAGAAAATTTAAAAGGTATAATATATTCTGCTTGACAAACACCTTAACATGGAACGCTGTAGAGTTAGTTAACAATGTTGGCAGCAAAGGCTTTTTTAAGTAGGTTACAGGTCTGTAACTTTCCCCCGTATTATCCCGGACAGAACAACACGGCTGACGGAGTGGCTGCCTATGTCGACGGCGTTCTGTGTTATACAGCTGTTAATGGTAGAGAGAGAAGTTCACATGCCATGCGTTAGAGTGCGCTGAAGACATGTGCTTGTACATACCGCGCATTCTATCGCACGATGCATCAACTTCCGACAGAGCAGTAACTCCGTTTTCAGTTGTTGTGTCTATGTAACCGTTCAAGAAACGTTTAAACCTCAACTGCTGAGCAGTATTCGTGCGCAAACTTTTATGTAGTACTCACGTGTTTCTAAAAGCACAGATCTGTTTAGAAGACTGAAGATATTAATCTTACCCTGCATGTATATATCATCGAACCTAAAACTCTCTATATGCAATCGAGCCACATGTAAACAATGAAATTCAGAGATAATCACTAGACAATAGAGCAACGCCCATCATCTCAGTGCAAAGGTGTATACTATAAAACCATAAAAATATTTAATGCTCTTCCTTTAAGGGAAAAGTTGATAGCTTCAATTTTCTTCTAAAATTGCTGCTAAGTAGTACCTATGCTAAAATAATGGTATTCTGTACAAGGTTATCTAAATGATAAATTGTCGTGATAATGTTTATGTAGCTTTGGAAGTAGTTTCTAGCTGCTCGAGTGACAAACCATTGTCAATTACATATGGTGCCTAATTGAAAGCTACTTAAACTTGTGTGTATTGAACAACTGCCATTAATTGCTATGCATTGCTAATTAAATAACAAAATAATGGGACATGTCAAGAAAGGCCTGGTCAAAGTTTGAAACAATGTTAAATTTGTATTTGTAAATACACATTATGTCAACTACAGGGAAGATTTGATTTTGTGTTTTTATGCTATACTTACATTTCCACTGGCATGTTCAATATTCACGGGCCCTTATTGCTACTTGTGAACTCGCTGAACGTAATCCAATCTACTCTATATATTGTGGCAGTATTTATTTAAATATATCCTCATAGACAGCTTGCTTTGGCATTGAAATCAAAGTCTATAGATCACAATGTAAAGCTACAGTTTCTCAGTGTATGTGAAGTGATTTTCAATTTCTGTGCTATGTACTTAAAATAGGAAACTGTTGCATCGCACTCAAACCTTCGACATCAAGATTACACTCAAAAATACGTATTGAAGCTATTCAACCGAAAATAGAAAAAAATCCTGTATAAACATTATAACTCAAAAACAAAATGTTAAGTGTTACACTTTAGTATCTTACAAGGATTGCGATACGAAGGAGAAAAAAAAACCCAAACTACTCTTTGCATGAAAACCTTTCGAAAATTTTTACCTTTTCAAAACTAGCTCTCACAATTTTGTTTAAAATGCCACATATATAAGAAATTTACATGAAAAATAAAATGCACGCCTTGAATTTTCTGATAAGAGCCTGAAGTTCTTTTCATCCGGGAGGCATGAGGTGCAACTTCATATCACCGGCTAACCATAAAATATGAAACAAAAATTTACTACACAGAAAGTATAACTCTTATTACATTCAACTTATTCTAAATAACTTTCTTTTCTGTGGCATAAGTATCCTGGTTTCAGAGGTGGAATCAGGACTGAAACATTCAATGCCTTAGCCGGGATTTGAACCACGAATGTTCGGCTTATCGAGCTGCTGCTTTAACCACTAAGCTACCATGGCAACTTGCCAGTACGGCACTAAATTCCCCAGCTGATTCGAACTTTTTCCCAGTTAGACCACAAGGGAATCTCACAACAGCGATAAATACCCCTAGGGCAACTTACATTTGTAAGTATTTTATGTCCCGGGTTTAAGTAACCCTAGTGCCGTACTGGGAAGTTGGCCATGGTAGCTTAGTGGTTAAAGCAGCCACTTGATAAGCGGAAGATCCATGGTTCAAATCCCGACTATGGCATTGAATTTTTCTGTCCTGATTCCAACTCTTAAACATTGCCTACACACGGCTCGTGTGTTTAAAAACACCAGCAGTAAGCTTGTTGGCATAAATAAATAATAATTCTGGTTTGAATTTGTCAATTCTTTATCAGTTTTTAAAGTTCTGTAGCAATTCAGCTGTTTCTCACGAGGTCATGGTAAGATGCAGCGATGCACCTTTAAACATTTAAGTATCGATTTGCTCTTTCCCTTTGTAATTACCATAAAATATGTACTTTAGCTATTTCTACGATGGTACAGCTCGATTAATATGAAGTAGATAGAAAATTAAGCTATCATTAGAATATCTCAAACATAACGCTTCGTGTAGTATTTATATTCATAATTTTAGTTTCCTCACATAGGAGCATTCTTTTATCTCCTACAGATTTGTAATGACAAAACACTCTCGTATTCTTATGGAAGCTTACATTTGTTTGTACACAGTTTATTTTGTACTCTTAACATACCCTTCGATATACGCTATGTTTCAATTTCGACCGATTAACTTTAAGGGGTGTTGGGGGAATAATAAAAATAGGACATTTATGTTTCCAAATCGCATGATTTTGTGCAAAAAATTTGAGCCAGTACACCACCAATACCACCCAATGATAGGAGTAGGAATAGGAATAGGACACATATGAATGCGGTTCGGCACTGGAGCCAGACTTATTGGACCTATGCACCCAAGATAGCACTCCCGGGAGGATGAATGAGGTGAGAGGAGACACCGAGCGGCCGGATCTAGATTGTTTTACTTTCTCTACTATGTACAGCAAAGTAGAGGAAGGATTGTATTCCACCCAAGAATTCGATGACGAGATTTCAGCGGAAATATATGTTTAAAGACCCCCTGAATCCAAAAAGAAACCATTTTTAGAAAAAGGCCCGTGTGTCTGTCAGTCTGTGGATAACATAACTCAAAAACGAAATGTCGGTTAAAAACCAAAGTTGGTATTTAAGTTTAATATATTTCAAGGATACGACACCAAGATTTTGAAGAAAACAGTTCAACCCTAAACTACCCTTTACATGGAAACATTTTCGAACATTTTTCTTAAAAATGGCTCTAACGATTTTGATTAAAATGTCATATGTTTGAGATATTTTTATGGAAAATGAAGTGTATCTCTTAAATGTCCTGGCTATAGCCCTTGTGGTCCTATTTACTCTGGGTGACTTCTGCATAACTGATAAACCGTAAAGAGATAGACCATATCTTACTATACAAAAACTATAGATCTTGCTAAAACACACAATTTATGAACAATTTTTTTTAGACTGAACCATTTTGGAGATATTCCTCGTTATTTGTGTGAGTTTTGGAGAGCTTATACTTCTGTCAAATGGAACATCGTTACTCGGTTTGTATGTTAACCACACAAAGAGAACAGAATTTGAACGCTTTAAAAGATATGACTGTCGCTCAAAGTCTAGTGTAGCCCCATATTTCCCTTGCACCTACAAGGAAATAAGCAATAAGGTAATTTCTGCAAGTGTTTATCTCAATTAACACAAAGAAGATATAGGAATAAGAGTTTCTAGGAATGGTTAGTACAAGAGTAGAGAAAGTCATGTGAGTGCAATACATTAGATTTTTCTGTTTACGTCCTCCAACGTAGTGTCATACCAGACGGTGGATGAATGGAACGCGTGAAACGATGCTCAGATGAGCCCGAGGTCCATAGAGCTTTAAGTTGCCTGACATTCGTCTTCTCAGGATAAGGGAATACCTCGGAAAAACCTTATTCGGATAACTCATCCTAAGGGAGATTCGAACTCGCGACCTCTTGGACGTGAGGCAGACAGTCTACCGCCACGCTACAGAGGCGGGCGGTCAGACTTACAGACATTGACAGAAGTCCCTAAGGTTCCCGATGTTTGATGACATTTCAAAGTGTTTAGGTCTTCCGAAGTCTCCTTGGGGGTATACCGGTGGGGTCCAACGCCCCCCATATGCCGTCCCCCCCCCCCTACCCGGATCCCACGGACAACGAGGGACGGAATGAGTTTCTGCGTGCAATAATCCCTGCCAGGCTGTACCTAACGCCTTCGCTGACACTTGAAACCCTAAAAGAGCCAACGGAATGAACGATGAATGAAGCAAACTGGCAGCATTCGCCTAGCGACCAGGAGAAACCTCGAAAGCAACCTATGGGTCAGGAAAGTCGGTCCCGCATACGTAAGCATCGGCTACACTGTCCTGAAGTGCACATGTTCGGTCGGCTCAGTGGTAAAAGCCGCTAGTTCCCAGTCAGTGACACATGACTCCAAGTTCAAGTCCCACCGGATGTTTGTTTTATTTTCTTTGTGTTTTGTTTCTTCAGATTGTTGATTGTGAAGGTTATGAATACTGCATTGCCTCATTTGTTATCGATGTATCCGTGCTAGTGGCAACAGAAGCTTTCATAAGTATAAATGACTTCCTGCAAATATATTCACTGCCACTACCGTAAAGGAAAATGTTTCAAAATATCAGAGTTCACAAATGGGAATGTCGTCCGTTGGCTGCTTCCGCATATTTGAAGAGGAAACGCGCTTTTTAGGTTCTCGGAAGAGAATAAATATGAGTTAAGCAGGAATGTGACTGATTTTCCTTGCACACAGTTCTTTATTTTCCGGAGCTAACAGCGCCCTCTTTCAATTCGTGAGCACAATAGTGTATTAAGGGGACAAGATAGTCTGAACATAAAGAAATTACAGCTTAGTGAGTTAAATTACCACTACTCTTAAAGTTCTTAGTAATTTTTCCTAAAATGTTTATGAATTATTATTGTTTTAAGATTGGCTATTTGCATTCATAGCTTATGTGGTCAAGTGTATGAAAATTATTTCATCCAGCAAAAATAATATAACTTACTCTTATCATACTAATATATACATGTTAATTATTGTCGATTTCAATATTCCAATTATGTTTATGTAACTGATGATTGTTTAGTGTTAAAAGTTTTATAATGCAAATCAACGTTAATTTCTTGGCATGCCCAAGATAACTATGAAATCGAATACTATACGCGAAATATGACGTCATCATAACGTCATGAGGGGTTATTGTTGAGCAAGACAATATCCTAAAGACACTTTCTTGATGACGGATGAAATAATTTTCCAAACTCTTGCATCAAATATTCAAGTAAAATGCACGTTTTTTCTTAGCAGTGTTCCGAGAAAGTGGAAATTGCATAATTTAAACTCTTGCATCGACATATTCAATATAAACAGATTTTATTTCTCAGTAACGTCCCGAGATATTATAAAATAGCTTTGGACATGCCAAAGGAATAAGAAATGAAAGTGACGAAATTATATTGTAGTGTAAGAGGGCGAGAACGATAGATTCCGACTTTCAAGGAAGCTTACAAATAAAAATCGTAATTAGTTTGGTTGAATGAGAGTGCCACAAATCAATGTTCACAATTCTGTTAAAAAAAAACTCTTATTGTTGATTCAGTAGCCGTGTGTGCTGTTGCAGAAATTTGTCTAGCACTTACCCCACACCACTCTCCGATTTTCAGGTCATAGTGAGGCGTTTCACGTAAGCACAGGTTTTTCTAAAGCCCAATAACACCAACACACGGCACCAAAGGGAGCGAGAATTGGTGATTTGTAGTACCGCCAAATGGCGAGAAAAGAGTAGAGGAGAGAAAGACCGTTAGAGCGTTGCCATACAATATGCTGCTAGTATTCATAATGCATAACTGGTAAACCGTAAGAGATACACCCAATCTTACTATACATAAAATGTAGATCCGATAAAACACAATTTATGTCTGAATGCATTTTTTTTCTTTTTTATATTGAGTGAACCATTTTGAAGATATTCCTTGTTATTTGTGTGAGTTTTGCAGTACTTAACATTTTCTCAAATGGAAGGTCGTTATTCACCTTTGTATCTGTTGGCCGTGCAAAGAGAACGGAATTTCAAAGCTTTAAAAGATTTGATATCGCTCAAAGCCTACTGTACTCCCATATTCCCCTTGCACCTATAAGAAAATCAACAGTAAGATAATTTGTATAAATGTTTATCACGAGTAATATGAAGAAGATTAAGGAATAAGAGCTTGTAAGAGTATTTACAGGAGTAGAGAAAGTCATGTGAGTGCAACATATCAGATTTTTTTAGACGTGTTGCTATGTTAGCTTTGATTAACGCAGGGTTTTCGCCGTCTGAGGATGCTCGTAGACGTGGCATAACAGAACTGACTGGAAAGCGTTGGGCTCGGCAACATCGGGAACAGGGGCAAGTGGAAAACAGAACTAGCACCGTCCGTAATAGACTTCCTACTCGGGAGGACAATGAACGTCTTCAGACAGAAGAAAGAGGAATCCTTTCAACTGCAGCTGAATTGAAGGCGACTTGTCATATTCCTGGATCTTTCTTTTTAATAGAGACCAAAATGTGTGAAGTGTAAACAATGATTTGTAGACCAATGGAAAAAGGTCTTAAAGCAGCAGTAATATGAATTTTAGTCTTAGAATAATTTAATTTCTCTCTGTAATTTAAAAATGCACTCTTTACTTAGTTGTTATTCATGCAAGCAATAATCAGTGCAGAAACGACACTTATTCACACGTGTGGTTTTAATTGAGAAAGTCGTAAATGTTTGTGTTTTACTTGAAGAAATTATTGAATGGAAGATTGATTCATGTCAATACTTTTCACAACCATATATCAGCACAATGCCTTGCGACTTCAGTCAAGTTCGGAAGCACGAAGTTATCTTGGCTTCTGACAAACCACCAAACATTTTTGACCAGCTCTGCTATGCTTAAAATTTTGATTTACTGAAGGAGTATCAAGTACCTTAGCTAGAGGGCTTCTAATCACCTGACCTATTGTTACAAAACATCCATTTAATATAGAAGCAACTTCCTTTGCTTGTTTATTAAGACGTCTTTCATTATCGATATTGATTACATACTTTTTGTGGGTGTTCCTGATACCATTAATTATTTTCCCAGAACTAGCTGTGGTTATTCATTGTGTTCTATACCTGCTACGTCCACCTTTATAAACTGACTTCGCTTGTTCAATATTGACGGTTTAGCTTAGAAATAAAGTGGAATAAGATATTTAATTGTTAATTTTATCTTTCAATTTCCTTGAATTCATATTTGTACCAACGATAGCGACATTTACTGTCATGTTTATTCTGCTTGATTGTTGTTATTGAGGAGCAGTTATCCATAGAATTACAAAATAACTTTCCAGAAAACATCGAAAACTAGAATCGCGATTTTAAGTTGTGAAATGAAACGTAGTAGGTATAAATTGCAGCCCGCTTTAGCGTGGGTCTTTTAATCACATTTACCTGTAGTACATTATGATCACACAATGCATTCTCGTAAACATTAGCTATATATTACAATATGGAATGTTGAACATTACTGAATTACCCCTTAGTTAATGCTGAATTTACATAAATATTTGTTGGACTAATACACTTACGAGATTAAAGCAGATTGTATTACTACTGTGATATACACATACATAAATATAAATATACAAAAATATATACTACTACTGTTGCTTTTGAACTCTTGAACGTTGGCATAAAAGTTAAAGTTTGCCAACAGAATTTAAATATGTATTGACAGACATTAGATTATCTATACAGTGATTAGTGAAAACGTGATACAAATATTCATAATAACGTATCAATCGTTTTTAATATAGAGGGCATTTTGTTACCTGTTATAGCAGTAGATTTCGGATCATCTCAGTTGACTTTTTACGAATGTGTAGATTTGGCCTAGTTGAAACATCACTTCTTGCAATTGAAATACTTTCCTTGTAATTCACCAACTTTTGTGTATCACATTTCTCACTGGAAGCATTAGACTGTCGAGGTTTCCGCGTATCATCGCAGGCACTGGCGTGTGGAAGTGCATGTTGATGGTTGGACTGGTTGCTCCCAGGGAAGTTAAAGTAAGGTGCTTGTTTCCTGTCAAAAAGACTACGCTTGTCAAAAGCTTGACATTTTAAAACAATAATTAATGTTTAATCTGTCACTCGTTTCTCTAAAATGATCAAATAGATTTAACATTAGTGTAGAAGTAGAAGAAATATAACTGCTGATATTGGATATGACTGATAACGCTTTGTTGGTGTCAACGTATTAACAGTCTCCCATCCCACACTATGATGAAATAAATTATCTGTATTAATAGCACGAGAGGATTCCATAAATGACTATAGGTTTGTTCCAACACAATCCAGAATCAGCTCTGAATTATTATCTCAGCATGCGCAGTACCTACGTGAGATAGCAACATGACCAAAATTCCGAACTACTTCTGAGAGCGAGCTCGATTGTGCATGTGTGTAAGAAAATGTTGGTATTAGCTCGGAAGGCATTTAGAACCGCTTGTTGGAACAAACCTTATAAATTTGCGAGTGCAGAGCACGAGAAAAATTATCCCAAATATGAAAACCTCGAGTGGTATTTGTTTAGAGTTTTCCGCGAAATAATGAATAATCCATATATCTAATATTAATAGTGATTTAAAAGTAAACAACTTAAAATACAATGCCATAGCCGGGATTTGAACCACGGATACTTCACTTATCGAGTACCTGCTATAACCACTAGCTACCATGGCCAACTTGCCAGTATAACATTAAATTCCCCAGCCGATCCGTGCTTTCCCGGTAGGCCACAAAGGAATCTCGCCCTTGGGGTATTATCTCTGATGTGAGATTCCCTTGTGGTTAACCGGGAAAAAGTACGAATCGGCTGGGGAATTTAATGTTATACTGGCAAGTTGGCCATGGTAGCTTAATGGTTAGAGCAGCCACTCGATAAGCGGAATATCCATGGTTCAAATCCCGGCTATGGCATTGAATTTTTCCGTTTCTGATTCAACCTCTTATAAATATATATGGTTTAATAATTGGGAGCTTAGTGTATATTCACTTGGGTGTGTGTTTCTCTTCGTTAAACAATTTTACCTCAAACCAATCGCAAAGCTTACTACCTGATGTTTTTTGCATGGTCGTAACTGCGTCGTGAAATAAACAACGCCTGCCATATATACTATTCGTTTTACTTCACACCTCGAGAAGAACCTGGTCAGCACGAGGTCACTGGGCTTGTAAAAAGCGTTGGAGCTAGGTTCCGGTACACTATTTGCTATCGTGAGACCGTCATACCTTCTGACGTGTCTTCTGTGCCACGCCTACTCAGAGGTACTAACCAATCTGAAAACATACCACTCTTAATAAGTAAAATGTTAAGTTCGTAAACAAGTAAATATTGATGTAATATTCCTTGTTGCCAGTCCTCAATTACTAGTAAAAATATCTGCACTTATACCACTAACACACTGTATAATACATAAGTGACACGAGTGAAACGGCAAGGATGCAGGAAGTTGAGTGACGCATCAAGCTTGTTAGCGATTTGCCTCTGATCGAATTACTGAGAGTTACTGGTAATTTTCTATGAAGTACACTTCTGCTTGTAAATGGGGACATTTTGATCTTGTTCCAGCCTGAGTTTCTTAAACTTCAGCATTTGAATTACCAAATTACTCAAATATATAAGAACAAAATAAAAAGCTTCTTTGTTTACAGCCACACCTAATGTGGTAAGCTAAGTTAGGAACTTAATGTCTAAAGTGTTGTTTTATTGTCATACATGCAGATGAGCTTCCAGCAGAGAAGAGCAGGATTTAGATCCTTGGCGTTCTGTTGTCTAGATGCTTTAAGGAAATGCGTGATGGGAATTCAACGCTTAGGATTATTTTAATCCCATCTTATACCACCCCCGAGCATCCTAGTCCCTCTCATTACTTCTGTGGACGAACCATTGGATTGTTTCCGAGCTGTTGCATGAAGAAAAGGATTTATATATTTAGGAGCATTGAATAGCATTAAATACCACAAGATAAATTTATTCGGTATGCAATAGCGTAGCAGAAGTTATAAGTACAACCCTTATCAAAAAGAAATCTGAAATGTTACATTTACTGACTTTCTATACACACTGTTATTTGTTACTTAAGTTGGTACTGAAATTGTCGAGCACGATTATTAATTCTATTAAGAAATGATAAGGAGGTACGTAAATAATTTCAATAAATAACGTCCTTGTGTTAAAATCAATGGATAGTGTAAAAATGGAGTGGCATGTTTACTAGGAAATAAGCAGACATTACCTAGGCAATATAAGTTTTGGAACAAAAGTAAGTTTTAAACCGGTGTAGCCAAGGCAATTAGGCGTTCCGAAGGACACAGCATCTAAAAAATTCATTAGCTCAAGGTATTTAGAATTCAGTGCGCCCAAAAGTCACAGAATTGTATTAAAACAATGTTTGACAGTTCTTAAAATTAGAAAGCGAAAAAGGATTCCTAAATATAGCAAGTCTCAGAGTAAAAGGTTGTGTTTCAGAGGTGAGAAAGAAGTTAATCTTTGGTAACGTATTATGTAGAATCTTTGTTAGGATAGCAATGAAATAGGAGGTGGGACTTGTGTTGATAAAAGAGCGTGCATTTCTAATATCCCTATCTTTTCTTTCTTGTGTTTAGTATTTTACAAACACACAAACAATTTTACTGTAATCGATTGTCAGTCCGCAGTGCCTAAAAGTCGCCACCAAGTTATACATACTTGGCGGTCGCTGTAATAGGATTTTCCCTTTAGCATTTTAGTGGCTTAGGCAACTTACGTTTCCAATTGTGATTACAAAAATACTTATTTTAAAACAGTAAATTTATTGATACATTAGACGTTAGCGGAGTAATGCCTCAATAGCTATAATTTCTAGTGCTAAGGCTCAGACACAGTTTAATTCTTATCCTTAAACAGCCGGCCACTCACTTCAAACTACTCGTGTATTAAAATTTTCGAAGTAACCGGTGTCGTACCTTGTCACTTTCACCGATAGTTCGCCACTGTAGCAGCCGGCAGCAGAAGATTCATCAAGAACGGAGATATTAAAGACACTATTGAAAGTATGCACTCTGGGTGAGACGTTATTCACGGTTTTAGGTCTTGGCCATGTAAAGAGAACATAACTACATTTCCTTTGTACCTACAAAAAATTACCAATAAAACAATGTCTACAAATGTTTATCTCAACTGACATAAAGAACATAGAGGATCAGGAGTTTGTAAGAATAGTGTAAGAGTAGAGGAAATCCTGTGAGTGCAATACGTCAGATATTTTGATAAAGAAAACCTCAAAATATGTATTTCCAGTGAAATTTTGACATCCAAATTTTGAATGGAATACAATACTTTCTCTTAACTGCTATGGGTGGGCGGTAGACAAACTAAAAAGAAAGTGGGCTGTACAAGCGAAAATTTGTCTAAAATCCATCGGCCAAATACTTGATTTATACTGGTATCTCTGTGCAAGAGCTATCATCTGCATTCTGCCATCAGTCATATCGAGTTCAAAGTGTAAAAACGCCAAAAAATCCGAGTGGTAATATGTAGCTATCTAGTATTGAGAATTATTAATTATTAATAATTAATTTCTTTTTTGAGATACATCCGGTGTTTCTTACTCACATAAAATAATGCCCAACTGCACAGTTTTATTTCATTTTAAGGCAATTGTACTCACTTACGAAAACTGTAGTACTCTATTTTAAAAATTATATGAAATATGTATTATTAAACTAAAAATCAAATAAAGATATAAATTAACTTATGCCAAATTTAGGTCGTCTACTTAGCACGGTGGTAGCAGGACATCTGGTTCGATTGCCGATACGGGCGTGGGGATTTCTCACGCTGGGAGATCTGCTCTGGGGTGCACTCAGACTCGTGCTAATTGAGGAGCTACTTGATTAAGAAGTAGCAGCCTCTAGTAGCGAAGACCGCATAACCGGCCGGTAGGGACCGGGGAACTGACCGTGTCCCAACCTACAGCACTGCACCCCACGCAGCGGCCGGGTGGTAGGCCTTGACCCGGAAACGGCTGTTGCGCCGCGGGTTGTTTATGCCAGATTTGTGATCGCTTCGTTTCTAATACTGCTTCCATTCTCCGGAGGATTCATTTTGAAACAAAAAACGAGTACTTCTAGTATTTTCTTTAAGTGCAAAGTCTTATACCACAATTTCTGGCACATTGAAATATAGTATGTACACATATTGAATGATAATTTTACTAGTAAATAGTATGAAACTGTTGTATCCCTTGGGAGATGTATCACTGTTTGCACTTTTATTGTATTTAAATATAGTAACCGAAGCATACAACACCCAAAACGCGTAATGTAAGACCACACATAATCTCTCAAGATGTTCTCAGAGATAATTAATACACCACATACTTGGCGCTGTTACCACAATTATTTGTAATATACTAAAGTAAGGTAAGGTGGAGGAATATGTCGTGCCCCAGGAGAGAGGGGTAGGTTGGGAGGCGACAGAGGGCGGCCCCTTCGATTTCTAGTTTTGGAGCTCCGAGGCGGCTTCTAGTACAACCGGCTCTCTTCCACCTATGGGCCCGCATATTGCACTGGAGGGGACGGAAAAAAGAGGTCTTCCCACCGGGGACGAAGTTTAGATAGAGCATCATTTTTTCCTGTCATTCAACGCCAACTTCCCACCAACACTTGTAATCCTGAAGCAGCTCGGTAGATAATACCTTATGATTGAAAATAGCGCGCAGAATGTTAATTTCTGAACAAAGCTAAACTTGATTGAACTATACAGTCTTCCATTTGCTTGATGAAAGTGGAAAATTTTCTCAACTAGGTTAAATCAACTTTCTTGTTCATTAAATCATCTTTATGATCAATATTTACGGTTGCATGAGATTAATGTTAGTCGTTTTATGGAACACACATGACACATTTGCTTACGGAACATTTATCAAATTAAAATTATATGCGGCAGTAGAACAAATCTCTAGAGTACGCAAGTACTCTAATATAATTATCTCAAATGGATTAGGTACTCCAGGATATCTGTTCCTGCATGACCTATGCCACATATTCTGAGCGATCCTCATTGTTTCTGTGCTCCAAAAGTATTAGTCTACTTTACATTCATATGATAACAATTTGGATCCGTTGAATTTGCAGGGAATTGTGGACAGTGTTTCATTGTTTGTTTTTACTTCTGTTAGATTAAGAAAAGTAAGTTAATCTGTATATTCAAGCCTAACTGTCCAGGCTTGAAAATCACTCTAATCAATAAGCATTGCCTTCTAGACCAATGAAATTCATCACTCAAATGATGGCAGCAAGATGTGTTGATCTCTGTGTCACAAGGCTGATCAAAATGCAACGCTAACTTTATATAACAAGGATTTAAAATATTTTATGTTAATTCGTATGGAAAAAATTCTCTACTCTTATATTAGACAAAACGTTTCCTTCAAAGAATCCTTTTGTTCAATTTCTATCTCACTTTCCGACTCCTCGAGCCCTAATGACGGGTCCTTAAGCATCAGCACTCACTCACTCACTCCCTCACTCACTCACTCATTCACTCACTCACTCACTCACTCATTCACCCACCCACTCACTCACTCATTCACTCCCTCACTCACTCACTCACTCAGTCACCCACCCACCCACCTACCCACCCACTCACTCACTCCCTCACTCACTCACTCACTCACCCACCCACCTACCCACTCACTCACTCACTTATTCACCCACCCACCCACTCACTCACTCCCTCACTCACTCACCCACCCACTCACTCTCTCACTCACCCACTCACTCACCCACCCACTCACTCACTCACTCACTCACTCACTCACTCACCCACCCACTCACTCACTCACTCACTCACTCACTCCTTCACTCACTCACCCACCCACTCATTCACTCACCCACCCACTCACTCACTCATTCACTCACTCATTTACTCACCCACCCATCCACTCACTCATTCACTCACTTTCCGACTCCCACTTATAAATTGACAACCCACTCAACAGTACGCTTAAGTGTCTTTTCGGGTTCTGTCTCGCAATAGTCACAATATAGCTTACATTTGAATGTTATTGGCTATATAATATTATCAAGGATCCTGCAGAAAGAAATGTAAATAATTTACTTCTTCGTTCCTGTACTTTATCACCATTGAGCTGAATGCATTCAATACCTAGAATCATTAATTTGTTGTGATATTAAACGCGGAAGTGTAGGGATGAGGTAGAATATTATATATTGTTAGTCCTTTTGTCATTAAATATAAATGAACATCCGATCATTTCAGTTTCCGCGTAAGCGGTAAAGCCGATGGGTTAAATTATGGAAAGCTTATAAGATATTAATATACGTTATCCATTGCAGCAATTTTATTGCTCCATTGTTCTTGCAGGAATTCTGTGCGTTCTCGTATTTTACGCATACAGTAGTAACGCTGCTGAGCCCGTTTGTTAGCATTCGTAAAAAAGAGTTGTATATCAATATGGGAACACAGTAAAAACTATAAACTTTCCACCTTTTTGTTATTAGACTTTCTTATTATTCACAACATGAGAAATTTGCTGTCAAAGTCTGACGGATCATTTCACTTCCAGCCTGTATTTGACACGTATAATGTAACTTTGATGGGGTGCTTATGATGAAGGCGAAACTTACATTGTTAAAAGTGCATCTATTTCTAAAATTCGTGCCTTTCCTGTCTTAAAATATGTTATATTAGGGGGTGGATGTTTGTGTGATAAGCCAAAAGTTTAGTGCACATGGCTTCTACTGTTGTTACTGACACATGTACACTACAGCAGGAACCTGCTTGTGTCCGTGTATATAGACGGCTGCGCGGTACCGGTTATGTCATTCTTGTGTCCAACTAACCTGACCGCTGGAGGTTTCGCGCTTTAGTTATAATACAGAAGAGTGTTACTATGATCAATTATCGGTAATCCGTATCGCCTAAAGAGAGCGCTCGAGTATTCATGTACTTGGTGGGAGCCGCAAGTTGATTTGCCGCTTAGCATTTCAGTGGCTCCTAGCAACTTACGCTTCTCATTGTTATTATGGAACATCTCCTCTAGATCGTAAATTTATCGATGTATCAGAAAATAGCAGGTATAATCCGCCAATAGTTACAATTTGTAGTGTAAAATTCAGAAACAGTATAGTTATTCATCCTCAAACAGTGCGCAACTCGCTTCAAACAGCCCATTTATTGGTCTCCATTAAATATACCAATCAAGGGAACTGTTGTCTATTCTCACACCCACCCACGCATACCATGGGAGAAAGATTCTATGGTTAACTACTGTAGTTTCCGGCAGCACATTCACCAATAACGAAGATATTGGAGCTGGAATTTAAGTGTCGGACACTTGGAGAGACATTAACAACATTATTCAAATGCTCACACTTGAACGTTTGAGATGCCATGCATAATAATGTGCAGAAACAGGACATTTTAAGCAGGTGGCTTCAAGTTATCTACACTTAAGCTATATGTCAGTACAAATAATGAGATTAAGGATCTCTAACAGCAGGCAAACTTGTTCTGCAAACGCCCACAGACTATAAGAAGTATGGGGGTAATTTGTTACCTGCGACGTCCTTGCCTAAAGTCCATTAACAGTTCAGTTTTATTATTAGTACTGAATTTAATGCTTAGAAATTCCTATGTCTGGTAATAACCATTATGCCAAAACAACACATTACAGCAGGTTGTTTTAAACTGTGAGGATTATATTGAAGCTTTGTTGGATTATTGCTGTCATTATTATTAGTTACTGTCATCATCATCATTATTATTATTATTATTATTATTATTATTATTATTATTATTATTATTATTATTATTATTATTATTATTATTATTATTATTATTATTATTATTATTATTATTATTATTATTATTATTATTATTATTATTATTATTATTATTATTATTATTATTATTATTATTATTATTATTATTATTATTATTATTATTATTATTATTATTATTATTATTAAAGATGTGATAGCGATAGCTCTTTATATTACTCATATCAACCACATGAATTGGCGTAGGTGACCAACCATAATAAATACCTACAGATGCAGAAAGCTAACCTACAAACACGTAGAAACATTTGTCCTTGATTCACTTAAATTATATTTCTGGGTTGAAAATGTGCTTATTTCTTCAGCATCTCCGTTTGTAAGCATGATGTCGTGCATGAAATGCGCACAGTAAAAGGGAAAAGCTTTTGCAACTGTTATTCACGTTTCTGTTTAGTTCTGTCCACGCAGTGAATTACGTTATAATTGCTCGCCTGTGCTACAACAAGTTTTAGACTTTGAAAACAATTGTTTTTGTCTGTGGCTTATGACGAGTTGTTGAAATTGCAGTACTACAAAAAATGGAATAATATTCGTTTCCAAAACCAACAGAAAACTGTTATGTTGGATGCTTTGTAAATTAATCATGTTCCACGTATTCCATTTCCTTTCTGTTGTAGTTTACTAAAATGTGACACAGTGCAATCTTTACCTTGCATTTTCCAACAGTCAAAAGTGGCCCACCAAGTATGATATTCAGAGAAATTGGATGGGCATTGCGACAACTCTAACGCATTATTTATAAACATATTTGCTGTGTTAATATATTTGATCATTCCTATTTTTTGATCACTTGTTTAATCTGTATATAAATGAACGTTTGTATGTTTGTCATCTTTATCCTCTATGCGCTCCTAAACCGCTTTACCGGTCACCTCGAAATTCGACACATACATGTATTTTTTCATGGAGAAGGTTCGTATGCTATCCATTTTACTATACAGTGTAACATTCACATGGCTTTCCTCTACTCGCTTTTCTTTTGCCTAACACATTCACATGTTCTTTACTTGCATCACAACATCAATTTTATACAATTTTCTATGACTGAAACAGAAATGCCATTCTCTACTCTCTTTTCTAGTTATGAAACACAAACATGTTTCTCTCTCTATTCCGCTTCAACATGCAATTCATACAATTTTCTCTGACTGAAATAGAAATGCAACACATTTCATTCATACGAGTTTCTTTACACACTTTTCTTTTATGAAACACAATCACACTTCTTCCACATGGTTTTCTCTACTCGCTTTTCTTTTACGTAATAAATTCATATATTCTTCCCTACTCGCCCTTCAATATACTATTCATACAAGTCTCTATGAGTGAAATAGAAATGCCTCATATTACATTCACAAGGTTTTCTCTACTCATTTTTCTTTTACGAAACACGATCGTATTTTTTTTCTCTATTCCCCTTCAACATACAATTCATTGAATTTTCTATGATTGAATTAGAAATGCAGCACATTACATTCACGCGATTTTCTCTACATACTTTTGTTTTATTAAATACAATCATACTTGTTTCTCTACTCCATCTCCTACAAACAATTCAAAGAATTTCCCATGTGTTTGAAATTGAAATGCAACGCGTTACATTCAGACGGTTATCTTTGCTCAAGTTTCTTTCATGAAACACAGTGACATTTTTTCCTCTTCTACAAATAATTCATACAACTTTCTATATGATTGACATAGAAATGCAACGTCTTACATTCAGACAGCTTTCGCTATATGTTTTTCATCCTGTGGTGTATGAGGTTGTTTAGCAGTGCGTTTGTATAGTGTTTTCCGGTGTTTTTAATTTTGTTTATCGGATGCAACGTAAGTCTAAAAGTTGTAGGGATAAAGTCAGGCAATGCAGAGGCTTCAGCTAGTTTTTATATTTCCCGTGTTATGCTTTATGGAGTAGCAAAACTGCAAAACTACTGCATATTTTTAAAAATATTCTTACTGTAACAGAAAACTACAGTTTAGCAGAATCCGAACCATGTCGGTGCCCATTACCTGTCTAGCTCTGGTGTTTCGTGGTGCAGGGAACTCTGGGTTCAAATCCTACCTGTGGTATAGGTGTTTAGGTGTATGTAAATGTGTGTATGTGAGACAATAAAATAAGAGATCCACCAGAAAAAAGTAAACAAACAAGTAAAAGTGAAAAAAGAAAATAAATTTATTTTTAAACGTCCCACTAAATGACGTCAGGTCTAGAGCTGCGTAAGCACGCTCGTACATAAGATAGGACAATGAAACCTTTTATGCTAATGCCCCTAACGGGCATACAACCCACTATTACTAGGTAGACCGAACGAGATGGCTAAACGGTAATATCTGAGACTCGCATTCGGGAGATAGGAGTTCGAATCCTACGGCCGAGGTTCCATATGCATGTGTTTTTACGGGGGTTTTCCCGGATCAGCAGGTGAATGCTGGGAAATATATTTTCACATCGCTTTAATTTCATCTCATGTCATCTCCATTCGGCTTTTCAGCGTTGCCTCACAGCTGTGTTGTGGCGGTGTCACCTCTCCGTGAGTGGCGAATACAGTTCTCGGTGCCGAGGTGGCCTTACTGTCGTCTGTCCTAGAAAGGGGGGCACCAGTCGAAACCTGGATGACAGGTTCCGTTCGCGAAACTCCCGTCGGGATGAACTACCTGTACATATAGTGACCCACCCTGGGTAGGGTGTCTCCTTGCGGCTCGCCGACTGCCCGTCGGGTACTACCATATCATCCCTTCTGCCCGGAGTCTGATGTACAAAATCTGAAGCAGCGTGATAAATACGGAATCCCCTCTGATATGAAGTCAATTAATTAACCAATTATTGGGTAGAGAAAGAATTGTATTCCACCTAAATATTCGATACCGAGATTTCAATGAAATTACACGTTTTGAGGTCCCCTGAAATCATAAAAAGCACTTTCAGAACAGCATAGGTCAAAAACGAAAATTCTGTTAAATACTAACCTTTCTATTTAAGTTCAACACCTTCCAAGGATGCAACAGGAAGATTTTTAAGAAAATCTCCCACCTCAAACTACCCTTTACGTGGAAAAGGTTTTCGAATGTACTAATTTTCTCAAAACACGGCTCTAACGATCTTGATTATTATATGTTTAAGATATTTTCATGACAAATGAAATGTTTAGCTTGAATTCTGTGGAAATATCTTCTAAATTCCTCTTCATTCTTGCATAGCTGTAAGAGATAGGCAAAATCTTACTACACAGAAATGTGGATCTCGTAATTCGATTTATTTCGAATGATAACCCTTGTGGAGTTAAACATGTTCCAAATATTCATTATTATTGTTTTGAATTTTCAAATGATTATGCTTTCTCAAATAGGAGGCCATTATTAGACTTTTTATGTCCTGGGCATGTAAAGAGAATAGAATTTTAAACCCAGCTCTTAAAATATTTGACTACCGCTTAGAGTCTACTCTCTTCCCTTATTTCCTTGGCACCTACAATAAAATATGGAATAAAATAATTTCTGCAAATGTTTATCTCAATTAAGGTAAAGTATCGATGAAATTTGGGGGAAATTGCCCAAAAAATTAATTTTACCCTTTGCATTTTGATTATGCTTATACTTTGTACTTTAACGGCTCACTATCGCTTTCTCAATACCGGCCATTTTTAAAGCTCCAGGTGGGCATTTAAATATCCCAGTGCGGGTGGGGTTCCTCTCTAAACTTGGTCGCTACAGCCTTCAAATGTAATTTCCGTTTTCACTGGCTTTGAATTTAATCTCTTGCAGGGAATTTTGGTTGAGAGAGGTTGTGATTTGACTGTGGTGAAATGAATTCAATATATCGAACTGAAATAACCGCTAATCTGAGGCGTCTTTTGTAAACAGAGAAGTGCAGTCCGTGTTCTGTAATTGTGTAATCTTCTCAGATTATTACACGTTCTAGTTATATATTAAGGATTTTTAGGTATTTAATAGGCTTTAAGTTTTTGGTTATTTTATAGTAAAGCAGTAATAAGCAGATATTTTAGGAGTTTGGTGTACAAATTGGCGAAAGTGCATGGTTAGAAGTTAGCTAATAACAATACATGTTATACATTTTGTGAACCATGGGAAGGCGAAAGGAAAGTTTTCATATTGAGAAATGACCAAGCAAGCTGAAAATTCTCAAAAACTGCTACTGAGTCCAAGAAGAAAGCAGCAGGAGGTCCCACATATGATGCTGGGGAATATTAAGTTGATTATATTTAGGTAAAGTACAAAAATATGTTGTTAAACTTTAAAATCTATGTTTTCCAATTCTTCTTTTTTTCAGCATTGTTTGCTATTCAAAATGCTGCTTGGACACTAGTTCACAACTTATTAGCTTGAAATTTTCAGGAGAGCTTCAGAGATAAAGGTATTAAAATCTTTTATGCACTAGTTAAAAAATTAAATAATTGAGCTTAGATTAAAAAATGTTCATAACTCGTACTAAAAAAATGAAAATATCAATAAATTGCACACAAAACGTTTTTTCTCTTAAAATAATCAAATCTAAACAATGGCTAGATCACAATATCTTTATATCTGTATACTGTGCTCAAATTAAAAATTTAGGAGAGGTACAACAAACTGTAGGGTCCAAGGGTCATTTCATATTAGCATATGAAGATATCATTTATTATGAATAAATATACTTATACTATATAATTTCAAAACAGTTTGACATAGTACGTTGAAATTTTGTGTATACTATATGTTTTATGTTCTAAGTGTGTAGAAAACAATTCAAAGCACTTAAAAGGAAACTAAGGATATTTTAATCTCCCTAGATAAATTGCCTTAACATGCATTAGATAGCGTATGTAAGAATAGTTTGTAGAAGAATAGAGAAAAACACATACTGAATTTAAACTGCATATTCTGTCGAAAATGTCAGTGTTCCATGTAAATATTAGAAGTGGGGGACAGCTGGTTCAAATAAAAGCTAGGAACAGGCAATGCCTTTAATCACACTTGAAAAGATTTGTTGGCCTTGGTTGCCATAGTCTAGACCCGCACGGTATTCTGTCGGTTGTTGTTTCTCTTTACGGTTTAAAAGAGTAAGCTTTCCGACATCCACGGTTTCTTTAATATTTTTCAAGGTACCGAGTAGCGGCTAGCTCTTGGAACTTTGCCAATCCAAAAAGAAAATGTTCAGACTTGTTTTAGGATTGTAGGGAAGAGCATTTTGATGCCCAATTCCTTCAAATGAAAAGAAGGGTTGGAGGATTTTGAGGACAGAACAGGCTATTGATTGCCTATGCCATGAAGTGAAAAAGAAGAACCATTTTGATGTCATGTGTTACATCGAATTTCCACAACTGACATCATCAGTCGTGGAATCAGGTTCAAATATGTCCCCCTTCTGCTACACTTTACTGTTAGAAAATCCCTGGTTCAGTTTAATTATGACACACAGATACACACACATACACACACAGGTACTCGATACGTGTGTAGTAGAGCTTCCAAAAGTCTACCTAAGCCTTGAACTCAAAATAGCTTTTAAACTGCCAGAAGCATTCAACTTCGGCTTATAAGTGTAGTTTGAGCACCAAACTTTAACGAAAATACAGGTGTAGATTAAATACAACTTGCTAAGGCTGCAAGTTTGAGAGTCGGAATACTGGAGTATGTTCCATAATGTATTATAGCATAACAGCCAACAGCGCATAAGCATTTCTCTTCATAATGTAAAGGGCTAAACAACTGTTTATTCCACCTAAGATGCTTCATATCGAGCGGGATAACGTATGTCGTCCGCATTCGAGAGGTCGTAAATTCAAATCCCGTCAACCTACCACTCTGACTTAGGCTTTTCCGTGGTTTCCCCTTGTCGCCAGACGAATGCTGTGGTGGATTCTTTAATACACACATTCCTTGCCTTCCCTTTCTCATTTCATTCCCATTGTCATCTTCCAGGGCTGGTTGCCAGCGTGATGGTTCCGGTATATGCGGACAAATGGTGCAGGTGCTTGCGCTGTGTAAACCTTCCCTTACCCCACTTGAAACAGTTGCATGCCGGTGCTCAGGCCACTAGGTCGCCCTCTCTTTGCATGGTGGTGAGGAGTTTCTTCAGTGGTGCACCTGTTGGTTATCTGTTGAACTATTAGGGATCTCTGCACGTGTCTGTAACTAGTCTGTGCCCGCTCTCCCCTGGTCTATGGGTTCCCTTCACCTCGACTCTTTCCCTGAGGGGTGAGAGCCCACAATATACCAGTACCGGCTAGCAGTAAGCGAGGCATACTCAATCATTACTTTCCCTTCTATAGCTATATATGTGTCAAAATTTTACCGGAAATATTTTTGAAGCCGCCAAATATAAATTAAAATAGTTGAGTTGAGAAGGTAGCTAGAAAATATAGGGACCCTCGCATTACCCAGGTTTAGGTGAGCAAGTAGGTCAGTAGGCATTTAATGCCGCCGCTACCTCCACACCTAGGAGGGAGTGATCCCGGTGACCTGATCCGGATGATGATAGGTGCAAGTATAGAGAGGGCCCCTAACGATTACAGTACGAATGCATACGATGTCATCCTGCCCGGACCTCACAAGCCCCTCAGCCCCGTTGCTCTCCACCAAGGGTCCAATGCGGAAGCGCAATGCCGTCAGGAAGGGAGCCTTTGCAGAGGGCATAGCCTCTCCTGCCGCAACCCGCCGAACACTGTCGCCTGGTCCTACAACTCTGAAATGGAACAGCAAAAAAACAACAAAAAACCCTAATCAGAGTGTGCGGTCGTCGGGAATCGAGTCACACGCGCTACCGGTCTGCGCCACCTCGCTCGGTAAAAAACAGCTTTAGAAAAAAGTCCGAGAGTGTGTATATTTGTGTGTGGATGTGTGTGCATGTGCGTGCGCAAGGACCCGCATTTAAACAGCATAACTAAAAACAAAAGTGGAATAAATACCAAAATTGGCTTTTAAGTTCAGTAACTTCCATTGATGTGACACGAAGATTTGCAGGAAAATCACAAACTAACCTTTACATAGTAAAAGTTCGATAATTTGGATATCCTCAAAATTTGATTCTGAGAATTTTCATTAAAATGCATATTTAAAATATTTACTTGGTAAATAAAATGCACATCTTGAACTTTTGGGAATAGTCTGCTAAGTCCTCTTCAACCGGAAGGTATTTTATATAATTATATAATAAATTATAAGGTGCAGCCAAACACTTATTACACAAAACTGTGTGTGTGTTTGTGTGTGTGTGTGTGTGTGTGTGTGTGTGTGTGTGTGTGTGTGTGTGTGTGTGTGTGTGTAGTAACGGAGGGGGACGCCTCGACTGACCGCGACCCCGACATGAACCTTCTGCGGACTACTACCCCTCAGAGGGAAGGGATGAGATGAAGTGAGACCGTACACTCGTCAGAGAGCGGAGCCAGCGGAGCCCAGAGACGCACAGAAGTCCCAAGCAGCTACAGATATTGACATCTGGTGCACAATTGACACAAAAAGCGTACATATCTTTAAAGAATACAATTAATTGCAAAGCACGTTTTGCTGCGTCAACCTATCCGAGTTATTAGTTATTAATGTTTTGAATTTTCAATAAGTTTTTCATTTCTTTACAGTAGGTACTGTGACTATTCTGCCATGGAAAGAGATAGAATTACAAGGATAACATACGGGTTTTAAACATGTGACTATTGATTCGGTTTCCGGTATCCAACTTGTAACTACAACGAAATGTGAATTGAAGCCGCCGTACTAATGCCTTGTAAAAGATGTATAAAATCAGCAATATTGGGTAGAGAAAGTTATATGAGTGTAATATAATTCTTTAGCCCTCTTCTTCTTTTATGGCTCTACAGCTGGATGTGGACTTTGGCCTTCTCTACTATTTTGCTCCATTCTTCTCTATCGTGAGTTTTCCTTCTCCAGCCTATGACTCCCATTGCAGCAAGATCTTCCTCCACATAATCCACCCAGCTTGTTCTCGGTCTGCCTTTCCTTCTTCTTGAGAATATTCTCTTCTTCCACATTTTCTTTGGATTCCGCTCATCCTCCATTTCCAGATATCCCAACTACCTAAGTCTCTGGGATTTCATAAATCTAACAATATCTTGACCGTTTATTAAATAATTTATTTCCAAACTGTTTCTCACTCTCCAATTCTCTTCACCACAATGTACAGGTCCAAAAACTTTCTGAGTATTCTCTCGAAGCACCTCAAAGCCTTTCACCGAACATGGAGGTAAACCAAACCTCAGACCTTTAGGTTACTACTGGCCTTATTAATGTTTTATAAACCTTAAGTTTAGAATTTCTGGTTATTATTCCATTACAGAAAATCGTTTTGTTTCCATTATAATCTCTATTCCCTGCCTGTATTCATTTTCTTATTGCATGGCTCAATTTATTATCAGTTTTAATTAAGGTATCAAGAAGTAAAAGAGGAGATATCTTGAAAGACTTTTCCATGTATTTCTATATTTCTAGGCGTTCTTCTATCCTCAATAGGGGAGTCTATTAAGTATTTGGTCTTTTCTCATTCACCACCAGGCCCACATTTTTGGCATACATTTCCAGTTCTACATACAGTATTTAAAATTCCCTTTCACTCCTTGTTACACTAACAATACCATCTGAGTAAGCGTAGATTTGGCTTGATTTAACAAACGCTGTACCACCAGAGTCAATTTTTCTTACTACATCATGAAGGGCCAAATTAAATAAAACCACAGACAGTCCGTCTCCTTGTTTCATTCCACCATTAAATTTAAAAGGATCACTTAATGTTACCAATTTTTACTCTTACTATTGTACCCTTCATTGTTAATTGTACCAGTCCAATTATATTCCCCGGTATTTTTTGTACCTTTAAAATCTCTACTTATGCTCTCAATTGCTTGTTTTAAGTATATAAATAACTTGTGTATATTCATTTCATACTCATAAAATTTTTCCATCATTTGTCTTATCCCGAATACGTGATCAATGACACCTCTATTTGCTCGAAATCCACCTTGATATACATCAAGTATTTTCTCCGCGTCTATTTTAACCCTTTCATTAAGAATATTCGAGCCTATCTTATATAGAGTGGAGGGACACTTATTACATTAATTTAAAACAGTGGTAGATCTCGGTATTTGGAACGCCTTTTGTATCTTACGTTCTCGTCTCTGATCATTTCCTACGGAGATATTTTAGTTTTGTCGAGAACATGTTGGCAACACAGCAGATTGTATGGGTGGCACTTTTACTAGGTCAGTACATAAACATGCTTCCCAGCTGCTACCACGCGTCTCGTGAAGGTAAATGAATATTCTGCCGTCTCCTTCTGTTTACTGTGGGAGTGTAGGCCAATCACAAACGTTAGCTCCCAAAACATTACACCAAAGCGAATGCGCCCGACCAACTTATGTCCTCAAACCCGTTTATCTCCTTGGTCAACCTCAACGCAACGTTGTCGAGTTACTTCACGTGTGAAAGAGCAGCTGGAAGTATTCTTTCAGTTCTTTTCAGTGATTAATTATATCGAAACTATGTCAGAAAACAGTTGCTCTACGCATCTTGCAAGTAAGAAACTGTTACCTTCGTATGTTCTTGTGGAATTACGCATCCAATTTGGAACAAAAATAATTTATTTTTTTTAAATTGGCTGATCAAAGAACAAAATGCCATTAGACTTTTTTGTTTGTAATGCTTCTATGAAGCATATATTGGAAGGAATGTAATGACTTCCCTTCTAGCCTGTATATTACATTAAGCAATGTTGTTCTCTATAGGTGTTACATATCATTTTATCTCCTTTCTTAAATATCCGGTATATTATTCCGACTTTCCATTTCTTTGGCATGCATGCATTTATTTTCCCAAATTTTACCTATTAGTTCATGTTTTACTTTCTTAATTTATTCTCCTCATCTTAGATCATGTCTGTTACAGCCTTGTCTTCCCCAGGTGCTTTATTGTTTTTCGTTTCATTAATTGCCCTATATGGAGGGCTCGGGGCGCTGACCACGTCCCACCCTCCAGTACTGCACCTCACCAATGACGCCTGTAGTGGGCAGAGGTGGGGGACGCAGCGGCTGGGCGGTAGGCCTTGGCCCTTCGTGGGCTGTCGCGCGGGGTTTACACAATTGCCCTATATACTACCAAGAGTTTAGGCACCTGTATATCTGTTTCATCATTATTCACATCTCCTACATATACGTTTAGGTCATTACTGTTCTGCATTAGATTGTTATTCTTATGATTAAGAAGTTCCTTCAAATACTCTTCCCAACTTTTCATAGCCTCCATTTCCTTCCCTATAATTTTACCATCACTCCCTTTAATGATATTATTTCTTGATTGAAAGTATTTTCTTACATTCATTATTGCATTATAAAATTTCTTTGTCTCGCTTTGTTGACTCACTTCCTCGATTACTTCAATTTCTTCCTTATGGTGTTCCTTCTTCTTTTGTATACCAAAGTTCTTAATTCATTAGGTATATTCTCCACAATTAGTTCTCGTTTCTTTCTGTAGCATTTTATTATGGGTTCTGTTCTTTTCATGAATTGCCTTCTTGCATTCCTCATTAAACCATTCTGTTCATATCTTCCCTTTTTTTTCTACTACTTCATTTGCCGTTTTTAGTCAATTTTTCTTTATATTATTACAAGTTCTGCTATTTGTTTTTAGGGTATATAGTGGGAAATGGACACTCCAAATTATTTACTTATCTATGTATGCTCTGAATAAACCTTCCTTCATAGCTATAAACTTATGTCAATAATAATATCATTAAGTAGACACATATTAAAGGCCGGCACAATTGTTTAAACTTGCAGGAAATCAAAAGGCACTATGTGTGTAAAATTAATGCAAACTAACACATTTATTTTACATTTCCAGTTCAAAAATATGGTAATTCCATATAAATAAATATAAATAAAGCAAGATTTATATTAGGACGTTTTAGTTTTATTAACAAGAGTATATATCTCAAATTGCTCTGAAATCTTTGAATGTATGCCGTTTATACCCCTTTATTATTATCTATAAATACACCTATTTTTCTGTGTCAATGAAAAACAAAATTGTGACGTTGTTTGTTTGGTAACGTTTAATGTCCGCTTTTACTACATGCGGCGCCGCAGGCGGTGGCACTGATGATACATGGAATTAAAATGGAGCACCGATGGAATGAGATGGGGGGAAACCGGAGAGCCCACCCCTGCACTTTTTCCATCACAAATGCCACATGTGGTCACCTGGGATCGAACCCCGCTCACTTTGTTGAGAGCCGAATGATCTAACCACTCAGCCACATGCGGCCTGTGGTGCTGTGTTGTGCAGGTTAACCATAGAAAGAGGCAACATTACATCACCTGCTAACCACTTCACAAAGCTGTATCTCTTCCATAGAGTAACTGCATTGTAACTTCTTACACTTATAGATGCGGAATCAGCATTAGAAAATTTAAAATATACTGTAGACTTGATTATATTAATGGTTTTTCTATGTTTGCGTGTCTCAAAATTACTTAATTTTACGCTCATTATCTAATCCTGTTTGGAGATGCTATTTTCAAACTCAGCTCAACCAACCACTTTATTAATCGTTTGTCCAATAGGTGGAGTATGTGTGTATCTGATTTCATTGCCATGAATTTCTGTCATATTAATATTTAATTTGTGGCTGTCGAGGGCTACACATGGACCGCATAAAATGTCGAATACGGAATTGCCACGAGAGAGAGAGGGGGGGGGGGGCGAGGGAGAGTGAAAATGAGGGGGATTAATATTAATTAAATTGTTCAGCTAATCCTGTATCAGTCAGATAACACAAAGAGACTAAGGCTCAGCTTTGGAGAGATTACAAGGGTATTACTCAATACTTAATGCATAATACAAAACCTAACAACGCCAGCTAGAAAATACCAAATCTATATTTAAAGGAATAGAAGTGTTGTTACAAAGTGTTTAATGTTATATGTTTTCTGTACAAACATAATGCCACGGTATGTAAAAACCATCGACGTCAAAAGCTCCATGTTACAGTCCCTCTCAAAAGTAGTTACAGTATACAATTTTATATTTCGCGCTGTGGAACTGTGAACTCAAAATGCTTTGTTATTGCATTCAGTATACACGCTGATAATAAACATCCTTGATTTAAGGGGAGAAGGTAGTCTGAACTTACTGAAATTACATCTTAGTGAGTTAGATTACCACTGCTGTAAAAGTTCTCAATGGTTTTTCCTGAAAATGTTATGAATTATTTTGTAAACCATTAAAATTATTTCAAGCTGTTGTATGCATTGATAGCTTATGTGGTTGAGTCTATAGAAATTATTTCACCCAGCAGAAAAGATAATAATATTTACTCTTAAAACATGTGAATTCTTGTACATTTTCTCTGATATGACTTGCAGTATAGAATCGCGCTTTTGCATGCTTGTTCTTAAAATAATCAGCTATTTTCTGAACCTCAATTATTTAATTATGTGTATCACTAGAAATGAAAAAAGAATTACAGAGTCAAAAAAAGTAAAAGTGTGGAAAATTTGTAATGTTGTTACTTTCTTAATACCACCAATATGTATTATAAAATTATAATTGTGGTTCAGAAAGTTTAACTGTGTTGCATACACATACTGAAAATTTCAGCTATCTGCCTCTCATACTTTCTGAGAAAAAAGGTACATGATTTCGCATTTCTAAGGATAAATTGTATTATTTTCTATTGGATGGAATAATTTTATAGACTCAACCACATATGCTACTCGTATCAATGCATATAACCACTTGAAATAATTATAAAAATTATAAAAATAAAATTAAAATTGCATATACATTTGCGGCTGGGAAAACTCCCGTGTCACATCACACGACTTTCTATATCTAATACAGTTTGTTTTCATACTTATTCTATAAATTAACTACAAAAGGCTACTTTCTCTTAATAATTATACCTGTTTGACATAACTTGTTTGAGTACACCTTTTACTGCGTCGGTCAGGATGGCTCAGTTGGTTAGACGCTGGCCTGCTGATCCCAAGGTCGCAAGTTCAAATCCGGCTCAAAAAGGACAGCTCCATGTCAGTAGATTTACTGGCCTGTCAAGCAACTCCTGAGGGACGAAATTCTGACACACCGGCGAGCTGACGTGACCCTGGCAAATCAAGAATGTGTAGTATTTTAATGATATAAAAGGAAACAAAGGAGCTACCACTTAACATAGTATAAATAGATGATTTATTATCCTCTTCTAGCTTTACATAGAAATTTGCACAATGGTTACTGCCTCTTGGATTTATTTATTTTTTTATTTCTTCCCCTTATATTTAACATCAAGTTGCATATGTCGTATAATGGTGAAGTATAACGAATACACTATTTAAGTTTATACCTCATTACTCTTTTCCGCAAGTTCTCCACTTTGCTTCACCTTTCTTTTAACCAATTTAACCTCACTTTTCATATTTTCTTACCTTATTTATATATTCACTTGATTTCGAGTTAAAAATCTTCCAAGCTTTTAGCTCTATTGGAAAAGTTTCCCATTTCCCTAGTATTATATTCTCTCTTCTTTTTTCCGCATCATCTCTATCCAGAATACAATTCCAATTATAACATAGTTAATTTAATGAACATCCCTCCATCTCGTTCCTCTTATGGCGCTTAAATTCATTACATCTGGCCTCATGCATGCATAACCCATCCTGTCCTGTTTGTTGCATGCTTACGTAATTTTACTCTTACATAGTCTATTCTTAACTATCTATAACTTAATTACTCTTTCTCCTTGAAACTGTTTACAAGTTCGTACTTTTCAATATCCTCTACTTTTAATCTAATGCCTTTCCCAAAAAAAAAAAAAAAAAAAAAAAAAAAAAAAAAAAAAAAAAAACCTACTTTCTCCTGTACAATCATGCATTGCTTTAGTATGTAATTTTCCTCTAACAATTTTATTCTAAACCAATGTGCGATTGACATTTCCACGATTTTGCATTTTACTCCCACCCTCCTAGTTTTGCATAGCATAATCTATATACTTCATCTAATATACACGGCCATCTAAATTCATCTGTAGCCAAAATTATGAAGTAGCCTTTTATTAACAATTTGTTGACGTACGCTGCTTTTGGTATATTTTTGTATTAGTATTCTTGTTTCACAACACACTGTCTAGGTTTTTAGTGGAGTCTTTCTAGTTTTAACAATCAAGCGCATGTCAAACACCATTTTTCGGTTGCCTACAGTCCCACAGTTGGTACATACCTCTCCTTTAGCCGCAACTAATTGTAAAATCAAGTACTAACAATAGTAATGGTGAAGTACATTTTGCACCAACATGCGTTAAAATGACAATGAAAGCAACATAAAAGTGCCAATATCGGTTTTGTTGATCTATAAGTGAGCATAATAATGAAGGAATGAAAGTACTATGTGCATTTAATATGGTTTGAAACTCTAAGTGCAGCCAGAGTGGCTGGTGCATACAACCGATCGAAGACCAACCTAAAGCAGTTATTAGGAAATAGCGGAGGTAAACAACGTTAGGTATCCTCTCACCAGCAACGGTTTGTACTTCAGGCAATCAATCTTGCAATAGCTTGTGGATATTCCGGTAGAAGTGACAGTGTGTTCGAAAATTCAACGTGTAACGTTGCAATAATTAATGATAGTGTTACGTTGCTGACACAGTATTTATAAGCGAATGAGAATGAGCACTTGCTACATCCATTCATAGCTGCGTTTTTAAGACAAAGAACCAACATTTCAGTTACAAGGCAAAGTGACAATTTGAAAAATTGCAAAGATACAAATTGAAAATTCAAAGAAAGATCATACAATAAACGCATTTTGACACTTCTGAACACAAGATTTATTAGCTGTGGGGTATTAATATCATAAGTGAAAATAATTTAAAAAATTAACAAAGGTTTCGGACACAATGAGTGATTAGCTGAAAATCTTAAAAAAATAAAAGCTTTGAACAGAAACTAAGTGAAATTATAAAAATCATACAATCTGACGTCCCTGCATCTGAAACAAGAGCTAACTCATAAAAGAGAAGAAATACTGGAAACGGAAGAAATTACTCTGCTCCAAAAAATAATGATGATGATGGTGGTGATGGTGATGATGATGATGGTGATGATCATGATGATTTTTTTTTTTTAATTAACGTCCTCCTACATTGTGTCATATCGGACGGTGAGCGAATGAAACGGGTGAAATGATGCTCAAATGAGCCCGAGGTCCATGGAGCTTTTAAGTTACCCGACATTCGTCTTCTCAGGATAAGGGAAAACCTCGGAAAAAACCTTACCCGGATAACTTACCCTAAGCGAGATTCGAACTCGCGACCTCTTGAACGTGAGGCAGACACGCTAACCATCACGCTATCGAGGCGGGCTATCATGATGATGATATAGTAGTAACCCCAGCGTAACAGCCCATGGAGGGCCAAGGCTTGCTGCCCAGCCGCTGCGTCCCCCACCTCTGCCCACTACAGACGTCATTGGTGGGGTGCAGTACTGGAGGGTGGCACGTGGTCAGCGTCCCGGGCCCTCCCGGCCAGTTATGCGGCCTTCTCGACCTGGGGTTGCTACTTCTCTATCAAGTAGCTCCTCAATTGGCCCCCCCGGGACCAAACTAGGCTGAGTACACCCCATGCCAGAGCTCCCAGCGGGGGAAAAACCCCATGCTGGTACCAGGGTCCTCCGCGCCAGAGGCAAGCGCGCTACCAACGGAGGCGGTCACTCCAAAAGTAGTATGGAAAATAAAATTTGAGTGAGTGAGTATTGAGTGAGTGAGTGAGTGAGTGAGTGAGTGAGTGAGTGAGTGAGTGAGTGAGTGAGTGAGTGAGTGAGTGAGTGAGTGAGTGAGTGAATGAGTGAGTGAGTGAGTGAGTGAGTGAGTGAGTGAGTGAGTGAGTGAGTGAGTGAGTGAGTGAGTGAGTGAGTGAGTGAGTGAGTGAGTGTTGAGTTTAAGGGCGCGTCGACAACTTGGTCATAGAATTTGATGGAATACGGGATCTACACTGACGCAAAAAGGTTCCCATTATCCTATGTTGGGATATGGGAGAACGGACCACTTTTTGGTACGTCAGTATGCATATTCAAGAAATGTTTGAATTTCACCCAATAACTGACTGCGTGACAAGAAGCTAACAATGAGTAACTATATTTCAAGAAAGACTGCCAGTCAGCTCTCTCGGAGTTACTTAGGCTTGTAGATTTACTACGGTGCACGTATTGCATCATATAGTAGTACCCATCCCTTAATGACCACATTCCAAGAAGCTGTAAAACATTCCATCAACCTTGTTCCGCTGCTAATGACATGATCATAGAGACGGTCCTCTTAGTGAAAGGATCTTCAGTACTCAAGTTGGTTAAGTATCATTGTGCATTCAAAGTGTCTAAAAGGCAGCAGGATGAGGAAGGCCGTTAAAGCATGGGGAATGCTGTATGTTTGGATGTCTCGCCGCAGTAGTTCAGCTGCAGAGCTCCGGCAAAGAAAGCCATAATACACGGTTAAGCCCCAGAAGTAGCAATAAATGTGTCAAATGTAACTGAGGTTTTAAATAGGATTATAATAGATTATAATAGAATAGTTATTTTAAATGTAATAGATGTAGCTGTCAAACAGTAGGTTTGCCACAAACACTATATGTCGAAAGTAATATTTCAGCATGTCCTCTCCGTGACATTGTAATGAACACTGTAAAACGATAAGGAATTGTTTTCATAAACCCTCAAATTTGTTGAACTTAGCTTGAGAACTTTACAATATTGAAGCCCTCAAACTAATTCCTCGAGTTTTGCTAAAACACGTTTCGTGATTATGTCTAAGCCTGCCCTAAATCCTCGAGTGTCACTATAACAAAACTGAATGATTTTTTGTTTATTTCTAAGCCTGCAAAGTCAATTTATCTTATTAGAATGGCTGATCAAAATGAATGTTCGCAAAATGTAATTAAATTCGATTCAACCAAATGTACTCTCTTTTTTATGAAACAGCTATTTTAAATGTAACAGATGCAGCTGTCAAACGATAGATTTGCCACAAACGCCATATACTGAAAGTAATCCGAAGTGGCAAATCCCATACAAAATTATCAACTCTGATTCTTACGATTTCTCGGCTATTCATTTCTAAACCACCCCAGTACTCAGGCGAACAAAACAAAAAAGAAATTAATCAAATCGTTCGAGCCATTTTCGAATTCTTACGAGACTAACGCATGGCAATAATTGATTATATATAGGGTGGTCCTTATATGGGGGTTACATAAAAATGTCAAGCATTTTGAGCGCACACCCTCCTCCTTTTTTTTTTTTTTTTTTTTTTTAAACTTTTGACATGTTTTGATATTAACCCGTGCCGTAGTGGACTTAAAGATCTTAATAAACTTAGGTACTGAAGGAGTGCTTGTGTTTTCTAATGGCATAAACAACTAAAACTAATCTGGACATGTTTTCCAAATACGCTTAATACTTTAAATGGAATAAATTGAAGTATTATTATGTAATAGAACATACAAAATACTTGAATGCTGCTTAAACTAATACTAGTTTAAACACAAATTTCTCCTTAGTGTTTCTTTTCTACAGTCTCCGGTGATGTTGCCCACATGGCAAAATGAATTGTTTTTGTTCCTCATCGGCCGTTAATAGTATATTAAGTTCTTGCGTAAACCTACTCTTCTCTCTGCCGTACCATTATCACCTTAAGATATTTCATAATCTCTTTGCCAGTAAGGTAAGAAAGTTTTAATCCCAAGAAATTGAATTCTTATTGTAAAAATCTAAATCTATACTGAACTTCAATATGTCCAAACTCTTGACTGAAATGAACTCATCAACTCCCTAGTTCCCTAAGGCTCAGTCTGTCAGTAATATGCTTAAACGTTCTGAATAGCCTTAGATACAAATGTGCCAAATTTAAACTTATAGAATTGTATTAGGCCAAAAATTAAACTTCCCCAAAAGCTTTTTAAGTGCAACAGGTAGACCCTTCTGGTCCCAAAGATTTCAATTTATAATCATACGCGTTATTGTCATCGTTAAAGCTTCATCAAAAAGTGATAACATACAAATCTCTTCATTTACATATTGTGAGTGCTGACAAAGCTTCTTTGGAATACTCGAAGAAACCCTTTCATTTACTTTTTCGTACAGTTTTAAGTCTTTTAAAAAGTACAACTGATTGTAACGTGCACCGATTGCTAATGAACTCAGAAGCCACGATTTTTCATATACTTTCACCACAAACAGATGTTCTTCAGTCCAATCAATTCACTAACACTGAGAGACAGCTGAGAAAGAAAGAGGAACATATCTAATGAATAAATTCTTTTGGCCATCCGCCTTCCACGATGCAAAGCTCCAGGCGTCCGCAGTCCACAGTTGTCCCCAGAAACACGAGTCACAATTCAAGGGGTTAACGGCATGATTCTTCAGGCGTTCATTTCCTAGTTTTCGGAAGAAGTTAATTGCACGATTCACTTACTTCAGATGTTTCTTCAGGCGAATCACCAATAATTTCAAAAAAGGTGAACTGTTATCACCTTTCATCTTGCCTTCCCCCTCTTTCATAACTCTTATGCTCACTCTTTACTCTTTTGCCCCAATTTCCAGTCAGCACCTCCAAGAAATGCCCTCTACGGCCAGGTTCTCGTTCATGTAAGAGAGATTGTCCTCTTTTATTTTTACTTGTTCAAAGCATTAGCATGGGCAACGTCGAACAAATTTAGAGTTGGAGAAAACTTACGCTCTCGCTGAGTGATCGTCTTTCTCTGAGCACCTTTTTGTAGATTCGCTACTCTGAATACAGTCTGTGAGTTTCTTTGTGCAGGAGATAAAGCTCTTGTAAGAATGCCAAAATATTACACATTCATGTGCAACTAAATTAGCACTTTGATAGTCAATTTTATTTAACGTGTGCTGTAAAACAAGACTGACATAACCTGTCCATTACATGGTAATTTATGTCCCATGATCTGCTGCGTAACTTTGCAGACTAAATAAATAACTGTGTCAGTGCTTCTTAAACCACTCGGCATGATGTAACTGAACATTCACAACGTTACCCAATGCATAAGCAGGAATAAGCAACATGAAGCAACTTCTCGCTCAATGCAGCACGGGTTCCTCTTCTTCAATTTCAACAAAATAGATATTAAAATTATTCTTGAAACAAAAGTAAAAAATTAGGGGCTGTGTGTGAGGAAATACGAAATTCGAAAACTAAGGACCACCCTCATATACATTGCATCCACAGTCTAAACAACATTCCCCTAGGGTCCTGAGCTAAATTGTCCGACTAATAAATCTCTTATTGCTGCTCCCTATAAAAAAACGGTAGATTTGGAATTATAAATTTCATATATCAAAATTGTGTGAACTTCACTCAGCAATTTACTGCATATATTCTAGTGTTTGATGGTATTACTGGTACGTCCTTGGTTTGTCCACCACATGGTCTTTCATTTTTCTAAACCATTATAGTACAGAACATTTATACACAAAAGTATTCTCCGTTGTTCGCGATTCCTGTTGTTAGGGTATTTCTGCACGTTGCAGCCGCTACTGTATTGATTAGATTGGATTAGATTGGATTGCGTTCAGTGAGTTCACAAGTAGCCATTGAGGCCCGTTAACATTGAACATGTCAATGTAAATGTGCAGTACATCATAAAAAAATACATTATATAAGGCACAAAAACAAAAAATGAATAATTGAGAAACAAAATAAAATCTTCCCTGTACTTATTTACAAATACAAATACAAACTGAACTTCGTTTGAAACTTTCAATATGCTTTTTCTGATACGTCCCAATATTTAGTTATATAATTAGCAATTAATGGCACCCTTTGTCAGTTGTTCGATGCATATAAACTTAGGTAGCATCAAATGTAATTGACAAAGATTTGTCAGTGAAGCAGCTGGAAACTACTTGCAAAGCCGCATAATCATTAACAGAATAATTTGTCATTCAGATAATCTTGTGCAGAATAAAATGCTTTTGATCATAGGGACCATTTAGCAGCCATTTTAAAGGCATTGAAATTGACAACTTTTTTTCGTTAAGATCATTAGGAAGAGCATTAAATAGTTTTATGGTTTCACAGTATACACCTTTCTGGAAGCAAGAAAGTTTTACACTGGGATGATGGATGTGTTCCTTTTGTCTAGGTTTATCTCATGAATTTCATTGTTTGTTAGAAATGTGGTTCGACTGCATATGAAGAATTTTAGGATCAAGAATATATACATGCAGGGTAATGTTAATATCTTCAGTCTTCTAAAAGGATCCTTGCATGAGCGTCTGCTATGAGTGTGGGAGATAATCCTTATAACTTTCTTTTGTATAAGGAATATTCGTTTACTCTTTACTGAATTGCATAGTATACTAATGTAAGTGTGTCTATAGTGAGTGAGTGAGTGAGTAGGGTTTAAGGGCCCGTCGACAGCTAGGTCATTAGAGCCCCAAGTGTGTCTATAGAACTCGCATTTGCCAGTGCTCGGATAGCATAACAGGCAGAGCTGATTTTGGGTAAGGTATACTTACTGTGAACTTTCCAATCCAAATACTTGTCTACTTGAGGGTCCAGAAATTTGATGTTGTCTATTTGCTCTAATGACACGTTGTTAATCCCAATTTCAATCGGAGTGTGTGCATGCTACAGTATTGTGTTTAATTTTCTATATATTCTGCTGTGCCGGATATCACTGAACTGCAAACGTTTTTGCTTTCTCTACTACGTTTAGTAAAGTAGAGGATGTATTGTGCTCCACCCAAAAATTCGATGTCGAGATTTCACCGGAAATATATGTTTTGAGGCCCCCTCAATCCAAAAATTTTTAGGAAAAGGCCCGTGTGTGTGTGTGTGTGTGTGTGTGTGTGTGTGTGTGTGCGTGCGTGCGTGCGTATGTCAGTCTGGACAGCATAACTTAAAAACCAAAGTTGGTATTTTAGTTTAATGTCTTTCAACGTTGCGACACGAAGATTTTGAAGAAAATTGCTCCACCCTAAACTACCCTTTACATGGAAACTTTTTCGAAAATTTTGATTTTCTTGAAAATAGCTCTTACGATTTTGATTAAAATGCCATACGTTTGAGATGTTTTTATGACAAATGAAATGTATATCTTGAATTTTCTGGCTATGGCCCATGAGGTCCTATTTACTCTGGATGACTTTTGCATAACTGGTAAACCGTAAGAGATAGACCAAATCTTACTATACAAAAAATGCAGATCTTGCTAAAATAGACAATTTATGTCGAAATAATTTTTTTCTGTAGAGTGAACCATTTCGGAGATATTCCTCGTTATTTGTGTAAGTTTTTTTGAACTTTTACTTCTGTCAAATGGAACATCGCTATTCATTTTTTATATGTTAACCGTGCAAAGAGAACGGAATTTGAAAACTTTAAAAAATTTGATTATTGCTCAAAGCCTACTGCATTCCTATATTCCCGTTGCACGTGCAAGAAAACGAGAATTCTGTAAATGTTTATCTCAACTAACACGAAGAAGATAGAAGAATAAGAGTTTGTAAGAATGGTTAGTACAAGAGTAGAGAAAGTCATGTGAGTGCAACACATCATATTTTTTAACATGTGGTTGAGTCGAGCGGATAATTTAGCAGGACTAGGAGTGTGTAGGAGTTGCCATTACTACCCAATAACTCTGGGGTTCGCCGCCTGTTTCGTCGCTTTAGCGCGTCCATTGCCAGTAGCAACCCATAAATCTCTGTTGCAGTATTAGGCGCAGCAGACACCTGCTTACACGCACCAAAACAAATTAAATGCATGGGTCCAGGCAAGCAGCAGGCTGTCACGCTCCAATCAAGCTTACCGTCAGACAAAACATTTCTCTCGCTGATAACCAGAACTCAAAGTAACCTTGCATTGTGCACGTTCACCCATGTTCTTTCCATTATATTTCACTTTATTATAACCGAAAAAAAATTACTTGTTGTGGGAATGGACTACTGGAGACGCTCTGCGAGATTATTCACAAAAGAAAAAATTACAAATTCACATATAAAAGAAATTATGCAGATCCAATACTCAATTTTAGATTTTATCTAGAAGAAGCAGCTTAAATAGTATGGACATGTTAGGAGAATGAAAGATGGAAGACTTTCAAAGCTGGTCATGGACTGGGAACCGCAGGGAAGGAGGAAGAAGGGAAGGCCACCTATTACGTGGGTCCAAGGAATCAACGAGGCGAAGAGGGAATGGAAAACAAGAGGAAGATATATGGATGAACAGACAGGAATGGAAAAATGTGTTAAATTAAATTTGTTAAAGGCTCTGAATATGGGTGCCGGAAAAAAATATTATTCATTGTAAAACCGGTTTAATAAAAATTATAACAGTGTGTGGTTATCGTTTCCACTGCTAATCTAATGTAGGGGAAGAATAGTGTTCGACTTAAAGCTTGGCGCCACTTTTCAACAGAGAAAATGGAATTCATGCAAAACAGTTCCATCTTTCCTACCTTAAACGTGTTTTTCTCAGAGAGAATTCTGTCCTCTTGACTTTATGACCCTATGACAACTTGCCAAGGGGGACTTGGCACCTCGACCAAAAGGCGATTCTTTGTGCCTATGTCTCTGACGGGGCACCCCCGGGAGGATGGATGAGCCAAATAGATCCTAAGGGCGGGCGGCGGAAACGCTGTCACGACAGAGCAAGTGGCAGGGTCCCTACATTTTCCCAGTTCGAAGCACCCCGGTGGAGGCTGGTTCGGCACAGTTCCTCTCCCGCCCCTTAGGTTGTGCTTCCAAGGAGGGGGGGGCGTGGGACTCGGAAACCAGCACCCCTCCCCCCTCAGGCTTGGACCATCCCATGGGGGCCCGGAAACCAGTGGCTCGCCTACCAATTCGGGGAACGAGATTTCCTACATTTGTTCCCCCTGCCGTGCTGCTGCCGCTACGCTCGCCGGTGCTTGCAACCCTGAAAGAAACCTAAGTGGATAAAGGATGAAATGAATTGAGTAATGTAAGGAAATGGAGTGACAGAAAATTTGGAGGATATCCAAATCCTTTCCATCATTCGCCTGATGACCCGGGGAAACGTCCGAAAAAACCCATGAGTCTGGAAGGTCGTCCACGGGGATGGAACCCGCGATCTCCTGAATGCGTTACTGCCTGAGCCATCCCGATCGGTATTTTGTCTTTATAGTATTAATGGTACAGCTTATGTGTCATACTGTGCATAATAGAGTTATATATAAATTAGAATTATATAAAAGTAGAGTAATATAGAAATGCATAATTCAGAACCATTTTACTTATAAACACCGAATATTAAACACTTCTTTGCCGAGACATACCTATCCTGCTACAAAAATCAAGAAGGCTGAAATAACTACTTCAGGTTTTAAAATATTCACAGATCTATCCCTTTAGACAGGTAAGTGTTAGTAAGGCAGGTATGTGAATCATTTCCTACATTTAAGCTAAAAGGTAAAGTCCAGACAACAGAGGTGGACACCTCGCGCACTGCTACCTGAGCGGATCTACTGTGGCTAACACCCCCCAGGAGGAAGGGATGAAGTGAGAGAACCACAGGAGCCGATAGGCTGCAGGCAGACAGTCCACAGAGATGCGCGGGACTCCCTAATAGGCGCTGAAGAATCTTCATCCTGTTGCCAGAATCTATAGTGCAGCCCTCGATAACCCCCCCCCCCCCTCTTCACGTGCAAACAGCGACCACAACACCGTCCTAAGGCCGAGAACAGCATTTGCAAAGCGCGTGCATCCGCGCCATCTGTCCAGCACTGTCATGTATTACGAGCTTGGAAGCATGCCTAAAATATGAGATGGAAATGGAATGACGGGGAAATGATATCGTGGTATGAGAGTAAGCTCCCCAGCATTCGCCTAGGTGACAAGAGGAAACCACGAAAAAACGCTAGTCAGAGTGAGAGGCCAATGGGGATCGAATCCCGAATGCGAGGCACATGTTAACCCGCCGCCACCTCGCTCGATATTTCCCACATTAAATTTTGATCCTTCCCTCTGTTCCCTAGTTAGGATCTTGCAGCCCACAACGATTTACATCTGAGTTTCTAAAAGCTGAACAATATTCCTCAGAAAGTAATATGTACAAAGAACCAGGACCGTAGCGTCAATATCCATGGTGTAATGTGTAGCATACCCTGCCAAGTTTCCTTAGTTGACTTTTTCTATTATCTGTATACTAATCCAATTGGTGTAATGCTTGCTGAGGAGTCCGTTTCGAAAAACTATCTGCTATGAGTTAGTATTGTTAGCGTATCATGGCGGTGCCGTGGCCGAGCGGTTAGCGCGCTCGCCTACCACCTAGGCGGCCCGGGTTCGATCCCAGGGACCCGCATGTGGTATTCGTGGTGGACGAAGCGGCGTTAAGGCGGGTTTTCTCCGGGTACTCCGGTTTCCCCCACCATCTCATTCCACCGGTGCTCCATCTTCATGTATCATCAGTGTCACCGCCTGCGGTGCCGTAGTTGTAAAAGCGGGCGTTAAACACTACAACAACAACAACGCGTATCACGCCAAGCATTGAAACAGAGCGGCTGGTGGTTGTGCTTGCCTCATGCCAGTCACGTCAAGCGATGTGCACGCGCAGTGGATGTAACGCAGAAAAGTGTATCTCGCTTGTTTATGTTAATGAGGTTTAAAACTAAAATTTTTAGTATTGTGTTTGGCAGTGAATGTTAATTTCATATTTTTAACTTCTTCTATACGTATCAGAGTACACCAAGTGGCATTTTCAACTGTAATGTGTGGGAACGTGTAAGAAAAGAATACTCCAGGAAACGAGGGCAGGGTATGCACAGTACTCATGTGCATCCGCGTGGTTCACTACGAGGAAACCACGTGTTGTAGAGAGAACGCTGCATTTCCTGGAAACCTAATGCTCCAAATATGGAATACGAGTGTTTGTAATCAACAAACTGAGTGTGCAGAAAAAATAGTGGGAGTGATATTTCTGTAATTTTAATATTTACCAGTTCTATGAAAACAAAAACTGTGAAACAGTTATTTTCTCAAAGTTAATAATGTTTATTTAATAAGCCAAAGAATTACAAAATGTTCTGGTCTCAACATTCTTTAGAGAGTACTTATCTATAACAGCATGGTATTTAAAATTATAAAAATTTTAAAACCTTCATCGTGTGCAGTATTTCAGGTACGCTACCAAAACAATAGGTAGAAGAGATAATACATTTAAAGGTCATAAACATACTGCACAGAAAATTTGAATGTGCATTATTCCTTGTGTCTATTATGTCTGAAATCCGCTAATAATTGTATAACTTAGAAATTTCACCTATACGTACCCTTAACACGAGTTCGAAGTGCATACGGAAGCGGTCAAAATTTTGTAGGATTTCCATACCCCTGAAAAAATTATTGTTCATATTGGTTTTGCTTTTCTTGTTAATTAGTTTTTATTAAAGCGTGGAGATATACTTTGGTGTTCGCTTGGCTTTAATGTGCGATCACATGATATGTTATTATACGTGCATTACACGTTTCGCTTGACATTCATTAGTTATATTGTATTGCGGTTATCTAGCATACAGTTTATTGGCATGCATCAACGAATTTAACATGAACTTCAGGACGTTGCTTCCAGCTGGCTGTAAATGAACAGCTTTCACCTGTTATCAACATGTATGCAGACATTATTTTTGCCCATGCATGGTTTAGCAAATTCAACTAATTAGAGCTGAATTAAAAATCTCATTAGCTAGAGCACATACTCAGTTGTAATAATGAGGTAGATATAGCATAGATTGTGATACAAGGGTTAAAAGTATTGTTTTATTTGCGATTGGGAATGTTTGTGGAGGGAAGGTCGTCGCAATCCTATGAGCAAAATCAAACCACTTTTAACACGTGTGGCATAGAGGTACTTTTTAGACGTGGCAAATGATCTTGCTAGGATCTGCGCGAGTGGGGTGACGAAAATTGATGGTGGACTAACGTCTCTGTTTCCTTCCTTGAAATAAACAAGACACTGCTGAAAATAGCGGACACTGCATAAGGACAGTGGTACGTTTGCCAAGCCCACATTTCAATATTAGAATTTAGGCAGGTTAACTTTGTCATAAGGTAATGGAAATTACACCGTCTATCTAATAAATGTTTTTAACATTCTCATAACACAACATTTGTAATATAACTCCATTTTTGTCAATAGGCCTTTTAAGTGAGGTCTATAAATGAAACAGACCTTCAGGTTCACGCGCGGTTGCTCTAACCACTGAGATACTGTGACAACTTGCCAGTATGACATTGAATTCTCTAACCGAGAAAAATAGAATTCAGTGTCATGCTGGCAAGTTATCACAGTAGCTCAGTGGTTAGAGCAGCCGTACCTGAAGCGGAAGGTCTGTGGTTCAAATCCTGTCTGAATTTTTCAGTTCCGATTCTACCTCTCAAACATTGCCATCACATGACTTTTGTGTTTAAAAACAACAGCAGTAAGTTTGTTGGTATAAATAAATAAAAATTGAAATAAGTTTCCAATTAAGAAAATGTGTTGATCGAATAAAAGCTATAGAGGAATAACAGCTTGTAAGAATATTTAGTACAGGAGTAGAGAAAGTAATTTGAGTGCAGCACGTCAGAATTTTTAGTTAGGCAATAACAGATTCAAAGTCTGATCATACAGTTTTTACAGTAGTTCAGTTACGACCTGAAGGTCCCCAGGCATTTCTATATCTGACTCCTGGAGATGCAATATGGTTTTAGAGAAATCTTCAAATGTACTTTAATGAAAAGAAAAAAGCTCCATTAATTCTAAAATGAAAGATTTTATTTTTGCTCTGAATTAAATGTATCTATTGAGTCTATGACTTTCATAGCAGCAATACGAATGATGGCAATGACCTTTGTTACCTGTACTTCTGAAGTGCAACCCCACCCCATAAGTCAGGCTGTCAGATCAATCCCATGCGTTCAGCCTGCTGTCTTGTGGCCCAAAATCTAGGCCTTATTATTACTTGAATTTATTATATTTTTTGTTAAGCCTCTTAATAGACTTTCCTTAAGTATAACATCATCGTCGTCGTCGTCGGCATCATCATCATCATCATCATCATCATCACCACCATTAGGTACAGAGGTATTTTTAGAGGTGGCGCGTGACCTTGCTCGCATGTGCGCGAGTGACATCACGCAAAGCGATGGTGGGGGTAAGTTTCCACCAGCAGCCTGCTGGCTAGTGGGTTAGAACTCGAAGAGATACTAACCAGACACCCCTTTTATCTTGCAATAGACAAGTGGACTTGACCATGAACTACTGCGCAACATTACGTCACACGCCACCTCTAAAAAATACCTCTGTACTACTATTAATCCGTCATCTTAGCCATCTGGCATCCCACAGAGAAAGCTATGTTACTGTAAGTTTTATAACAATTATTTTTTTTATTTTTGTATAAATTTTCTTTTGGTGTACTAAAAGAATTGCAAGCTGAGCTTGCCCAAAAGTGTAAGCGACCTCAATTCTTTTCCTTCTCTTTTTCCTTTTTTTCTTTTTTCCCCTTTTAAAGGTCCTGGAATGCGTTCCACTTTATTTTTGAGCGAATAAATTCACTGTATAGATTGGCAAAATTTAAAAATTTTTCTTTGGCCTATCAATATACACCCATAGCTTATTTTTAAATTCCATTTGCACCGTTCGTGTATGACATTAGGCACTACGTATAGTTGACTCAAAACATTAAGGCAGCTTAACGAAAAACCATACATACATCAGAGTGTGTAGTATTTTACTGGCATTTGTTCGCCTGCTATTGTTATTTTTACAATTAATATAATTATTATTAATCTTAGTAGTATCATTATCATTTACGCGTTATTTATTATTAGAATTGCTGTTATAATTGTTATTGCTATTAGTATCACTGTTATGTAGTATACGCTTTAGTAGAGTAAACCAAAACATTAAAGCGCCAGATATGTGCCAAAGCTAAAGGTAAACAACATAGCAAGCAAACTAGTACGTACGCAGTTCGTAGCTTGAATAATGCAAATATCATCGATGCTTTGCTTTACTCTACTGTTATTCATACCTACGGTTTATTTTGTAATTAATGAGTTTTGGTTCTGCATACATATCGCTCGCGTCCCTTAAAGAGACGATTGATATATGGATACACGGGGACGGTTGCTTCTACTACTGAACTGCGTAATTGTTTCAAAGTTTTCATTCTTGGTCTTTTTTAGAAACATTAAATATCAAGGTGGTCATACAGTACCGCTCCCTCGGTACAATGTAATTCATGCAAAAAAGTAAAAAAGTAATTGTTAAGCAATGTTAAATATTACCTTTAAAAATATGACAATATGATACCCATTTTTAAAACAAATTTGTTTTAAGAAGTACTGAGACATAAGTACACGCTGGTAGTATAACTTATTTAATGAGGGTTGTCCTTGCTAGAGATAATAATGATAATATTCATAATAATCACAAGAATCACAAGAATAATACCAACAACAATAATAATATTAAGAAGAAGAAGAAGAAGAAGAAGAAGAAGAACAAGAACAAGAACAAGAAGAAGAACAACAACAACAAGAAGAAGAACAAGAAGAAGAAGAAGAAGAAAAAGAAGGAGAAGAAGAAGAAGAAGAAGAAGAAGAATAGGAAGAGGAAGAGGAGGAATAGGAAGAAGAAGAAGAAGAGGAAGAAGAAGAAGAAGAAGAAGAAGAAGAAGAAGAAGAAGAAGAAGAAGAAGAAGAAGAAGAAGAAGAAGAAGAGTGTCAAATGCCGGTGAAACTCCTCACGCTACTGTTTGTGTTTGCATGGTTTTCGTTACGGCTCTTTGATTTACTTGTCGCCTACGATATGACAGTTCGGTGGGAAAGGGAAGTGACTAAAAGGGTTACCGAACAAGTGGGCGATGCATCCCAGATGTACTGAGGTAATCCGTACTTCCGGATTGCATTTAAACTGAAGTTGAGGCCTGCAGATGCACCGCTGTTCCCACTATTCCTACTATCACCTTGACCTTTACTACCCTCTGCCATCTTTTGTATCGTAAGATTTGGTGTATCTCTTACGGTTTACCAGTTATGTAAAAGTCATCAAGACTAAACAGTATTACATAGGCTATAGCCTTAAAATTCAAAATATACATTTCATTTGCCTTGAAAATGTCTTAAGCATACGGCATTTTAATCAAAATCGTTAGACCCATTTTTGAGAAAATCAAAATTTTCTATGCAAAGGGTAGTTTAGGACAAAGGAATTGTCTTCGAAATCTTCATGTTGCATCCTTACAGGATATTATACTTAAATACCAACTGTGCTTTCTAACCGACTTTTCGTTCTTGAGTTATGCTGTTCACACACACACACACACACACACACACACACACACACACACACACACACACACACACACACGGACATTTTTCTAAAAATGCTTCTTTTGTGGATTCAGCTGCCTCAAAACAGATATTTCCGACATTTTTCAGCATTCTTTTTACAATGCAATTTTTAGGTTATCGGAGCAAATTTCGGAAATAGTATCGCCAATTTTCGCTAACACTTGCTATGTAGTTAGTAAAGTGTGGCAAATTCAAGCTTGATAAGTAAATTTTCTTTTCTGTGGAAAGGCCTAACCAAACAATTGCATCAAAGTTATGTGTTCCTTAGTAAACTTATTTTCTGGACGAATAAGGCACATAAACTTAAAATTCTAAACAAAAATTGTGAAAATTGCATCGTAAGGAGCATTTTCTATTAAATAACTTTATTTTGCTTTTCAAAACACGTAATCTAGGTACGACTTAATATAAAGCCATAAAAGTTTGCAGTAGCTCTTTTTATACAGAAATAACATGCGATAAAAACGGATAAAACTGAGTGTTTCTTAAATTCAATTAAGGCATTATACAGCAAACACAAAAATAAAAATGCAAAAAGGCAAGGAAATTTTAAATGTCAATGCTGGACTGAGGCAAGGTTGCATTATACAGCAAACTCAAAAATAAAAATGCAAAAAGGGAAGGAAATTTTAAATGTCAATACTGGACTGAGGCAAGGTTGTGGACTGTCCCTCATACTATTTGATCTATACCAGGTGGCCCATTTCATCCTGCGTCAGCGTAAGCAGATAACCCTTCGTGTGTTAAAACAGTTGCAGAACTTCACGGCGCAAGAGGCTGCAGTGGTGTTTTCTGCCTATCAGCGAAGACGTGAGGCGATAGGCAGTTGAACTAGCGTGAGTAGTCCGTGATAATAGACAATAACGGTAGAAACAACCGAAAAGGTCCCACTTTACTTACAGGATCTTTACTTTCCGGGAACAGACTCAGTCCTGTATATGGTGCTGTTGTATAACATTACGGATTGCAGATTGTAAAGTGCAAGAATGGCAAATTAGCGCTGTTCTTCATAAATTAAGAATCGCATGTTATTTTACATTCTTTCAGCACTTTCGCGTTTATTTTCTAAGTATTTTATTTTACAGTCCACTTAAACTTCTATGCTTATGTTGGGGGCTTGAAACTAAGAAAAAGCTGGTACTTCTTCATTTCATTGAACTGCATCTTTATTGGTGATTTCATTCATTTTAGCAATAAAAACCCTCACATTCACTCCCACAGTCATACTTAAAGACACTATGGAGGAATAAAGAATGATTTTAATTAAACAAAACATTCACCCGCCCAATGCATCTGAATTTTAGCATTCTTTGCATGGTGAAATAGAAAGTATTATTGGTGAATGTGCAACGATAATTAATAAGAGGACAAAATAAAAACTATCAATATAAATTTCAGAACTTTTACTTCATATTTTAAATGGCCAATGATAGTTTTAAAAGGTACATAGTATACCATACACCCAACATATAACTTTCAGAGCATTGCTTTAAAAACACCAGCAACTTTAAAGTAAAATAAACACTATAAACCCTGGATGCAATGAATTAATTAATATTTTATTTGTGCTCAAAAAGTACAATTTAACGTACTAGAAGTAAAATAAAACAAGTATAATTAAATTTAATATTATTTCCTACAATTATGTGGAAGCCAGCAGCTATTCCAATTGGAAACCAGCTAGAATACACACACCTTAGCTCCTGGAAACCAGTAGCTATTCCCTTAACCTACTAAAGAAAATAAAAAAAGAAAAAAAAAACAAAGAGACACTGAATAAATATACCGTATCCATATTACATTATATATCCTATCTTTACTATCAGAGCCACCTCAGCTACCATGGCACTTTGGTCTTTGTTCTGCCGAGTAGCTCTTATCAATGCCCCCTTTACTTATGTTCCCTTTCCTTTCTTGTATTCTTTATTTTCTTTTCCGATTATCCTTTTACTTTCTGTAAAAACCCAGCTATACCTCTAAGCTTCCTTTCCTCTTTCCATAGTAGCTCTTTACAAAACATTCTATGCATTTTATCCACCTGTTTATTTACCTCTGTGCCCCCATCCCAAATCTCTGCTGCATAAAGCACTTTTGATTCCACTAATGTCTCATACATTCCTACCAAGCAATATGCATACACGTTCTACTGCCTGATTTGAGGATAATGGTCGTCCATTAGGTACTTCCTGTATCCATTTAGATAAACACACTAGTCATGCCTGTGACACACCATGTTATTTCTCAACTAACTTCGATATGCACGTGTGGGGAGATATTAACTGCAGGAAACTGATAACTATTCATTTGATATTTCTACACCGATTTAAGTAAAACAATTACTTCTAACACTAAATTGAAATTTTCTACCGATTTCAATATATCCGCGGAGGTTTTAACGCAGAAGCAAGTTATAATAGTGATATGGGAATATGGAACGATCTTTATTTAAAATTATGTCATAAAAGGGAGAAGTCGTAGCTAATCAAGGAAAGTAATCTGCCATATGCGTAAATATGGATGAAAAGAGATTAAACATATAGTAGAAACATTGCTTGTATATTCTTATTTTCCTGTAAAAAATTTTATAATATTGGCTATTTTAAAATTCAAATACATTTCTTAACTAAAATCATTTTTGGCCGGTGTTTTCTGCTGGTGTGTGTAATCACTGTATTGAACGCACTGTTATTTAATTTGCTTTTCTCTACATTTCCATTTGGTGTTTCTACCATTTTGTTTAAGAGGAGGCCCATTATCTGAGAACTATTTTGAGATATGGGACTCAAATGTTCACAGAATGTGGTGCAGGCCTTGATAGTTCACTGATCTACTCTTGTACAGTAAGTTTGTTTAAAAAGGAATATGCAATTATTCTCTTGGTTATGCCGTATTTTGATTAAAATGTATCAACAATTCTTTTAAAGTAGCTATCATATTATTGACACCAAAGTAGATCCATAACAGCACTTTCCGGTGGTTTTTATCGCTTTCAAATTCAATTTACATTTATTCAACATATTCTGAGAAATCGGGACATTTATTCCACATTTCATTACAGAAAGATTTATTGAAAGCAAAAATTTAGAACATAAAATCTCATATGTTTGCAAAGAAAGAACCTATATGCCTTTAGCGCACTGATCCTAGATCAAAACATCCCTTAAATTATGGGTTCAAGTTTACAATTCTAGTTCAAAGTGTATAGGAACTATGTGAACCGGTGCATAATTTGCAGCACAAAATGCAAAAGCAATACATTTTTTAAAAGTATATTTAAAATATGTTTTATATATGCAATTATAAAGTAAATATCAAATTAAAGAGGAAATTACAAAATTATACACCTATAAATAATTTTAATAGTATTTATAAAATTACAATTATTCACCTTTAAATTATGTTTAAATAAAAATCCCTAGTAAGCAAAATGTATTACAATTTATTATTCAACTTATATAGAATAAATTCAGGCTGCTCCATAATATTGAGGTAGTTTAGTTATTATAATCATATGTCAGTGGTATTTAACTGTACAACTATTGAAAAGGAAAGAGTAAATGCTTTCCTGCAAGAATTATATTACAAAATAAAAAATACAGAATTAAAATGGAATATTATTCATAAAAATAAAATGATATTAAGGTAACCCTGTGATATTCTAGTGAGTCCGTGACAATGTATAAGTATACTTAATCTAAAAAATATCAAATTTATACTTTTTGAAAAATGTTAATATTGCTAACGGATCACTTACCAATGATATATTAGAAGTTTGACGTCTCCGAAGAAGTTGTATCGACAGAATAAATAGAAACCACAGCACAACCAAAACCACCTGCTACCCGAGCCGTAATTTGGCGTAAAGCTAATTCCATCCGTAACACCAGGGCCAGAGCAAAAAGGAAGTAGACAAGCTACACAGTATACATTTTCCATCCACTGTCAAAATTACAGAACTGCTAGAGCCTTAGCTTCTCCATGATAGAAGAAATACACAGTCACAGACTAACTTGATATCATGGAGATACCTTAATTTACCTAGTCACTGCACCTTCATCAATTCCTTTCCTTCAAGAGATTGGTGCATATCTTTTACAAGATTCATGTACTTTAACAACACTGCACAAAAATAGATAAATTATCATTTTTTGGGCATTTTGGCCTTTATTGTCTAATATAAAACGCCTGAATGTTGACTAAATGCATGTCAAGATCTCCTTCCTCTGGTGCTCGCTTTATCCATCGCTTATATTCTATCCAGGGACATCACCAAACCAAATACCCCTCTCTTGGCTCTCCCTTTCCCTCCCTCACCATCTTTCCCTCCCTCTCCCTCTTTCCCTCTCTCCCTACGTCTCCCTCTTTCTCTCCCTATCCCTCCCTCTCACTGCCCCTCTCTCATTCTCCCTCCCTCTCCCTCACTCCCTCTCCCTCCCTCTCTCTCCCTCTCCCTCCCTCTCCCTCCCTCTCCCTCCCTCTCCCTCCCTCTCCCTCTCACCCTCCCTCTCCCTCTCTTTCTCGTCCAGATAAAGCGCCCAGCTCCACTGAAAGAAAAATATCCAAAGGAACTAAAGGAGTATGTCACAACGCACTGTTGTTTTGGCTAAACAATGTGCTTTTGTGTTTGTCCTTTTCAGATTTTGAAATATGTCCAGAAACAATATAAACTGCTGGGACTTGACTAATGTGGTGTGTAACCCATCTGAAAATAAGTGAGCAGTCATTTTTACATGATGTCCTGAACGTATCTGCTGACACAGAAGTAGACATTTTGAAATTTTAGGAGGGATTGTGAACAGTTGTCCGCGAAATAACTGATGTGTTTTAATCCTAGAGGGTTGATTGATTAGGAAGTTTTAATACCATTCTCATTTTAAACCACTTAATCATGTCTTCTCGAAAAATTGCGAAAAACGTTAAAGAGAGTTAGAATGGACTTTAATTGTTTGATTTCCTTTGTTTTCATTTTTGTAATGCGTATATAAATTGAAAGAAGCATTCGTTTTAAGCAAAAATTCTATATCTAAAGAAATGCACTTTCTGATACATGTTGTATTGACAAGGGGATCTTCAAAAGAATCGTGCTGTCCATCTCAATCCGCTAATAACGTCGTCATAAACTTAAAGACGAATACTATCACCGCACTCATAAGGTTAACATACGGCATGACATTTTCCTGGTCGTCATCGCTTTCAGCTAGAGTGACTATAGAGAATAGTCATTCCCCAATGAAATACTTTCCTCTACACTTGACAGCTGCGTATCATGTGCAAGTGGAGTGGAATAGGTACATAGTGCTACAGCTTTTGCAGGTATTTCTTAATAGTCCAGTTTAATTCCTCGCAGTGAGAGTAGACCAAAAGGGGAAAAGGTCCTCTTGTCAGAAAGGTTTGGTTGTGAAGAATAGAATTTGGGACACCGATGTTAACATAATGAGCGCAATGTTTGTACTTTGACCATTAGCCCTGTATGTCTAGCAAAGGTGACAGCGTTAACCTTAGCATTACTAACGGGGCCCTTACTTTGTTAAATATTACCTTTATAAACATGACAAGATATAATACACAATTTTAAAATACACTTGTTTCAAAAATTGCTCAGACGTTTTGTTACCACCGGTGGTCACAAATTACGCCCCCCCCCTTCCCCCACCCCATGTAGGTAGTATAAGTGCTAGAATAATGCTTGGCATTGCTAGGGTTAAATAGTTCCAAACATTTTCAAAATTTCTTGCCATAGAGAACCCGTCTTATACGATCAAAATTAGCTTCTAATCATTTTACTCCTTTGACGTTTTCAATATAGTTTTGAGAATTATGTCTTACATTTTATTGCATCACGTTCCACCTCTATCAGGTTTCTGTTTCCCTGCTACTTGCAGACGCTCGATCCCACTAAGGCAGGGGTGTCAAACAGCACTCAACAGGCGTGAAAAATTTTCCCCTATTTTCCCTCCCTCCGTGATGATCAAATCGGAAAACGGGAAAAACAAAGCGAAAACCGGTTCTACTAGTGCGTGCTACTGCAGTTAAGGAGTGGTAGACCCCTCTCTTCACACCCTCGGAGTGACGTTTGACATGCCTGCACTAAGGAGAAACAAAAAACTATTGGGAACCATCCGTCGCTTCATTTCATCGCTTCTACGACCAGGTATTGTCGATATCCACTCACATCATAGGAAATGCTATGCTTGTTAAAAGTTTCAAGGAGCAGAATGCACCGGTAAACAAGAGAACGACTAGAACTCTATCATCTAAGGCTAGGGCTCCGCTGGCGGAAATTTGCTGTTTTAATGAGCATTACTATACTACAAATTTTCTGCATTAAAACAAGATAGCTACAATTACAGTTTTTTGAAACTGAGTTTCCAACTCCTCTGCCGTAACAGACTATACAGTGTGAAGTGGACGTTCATTGCAAGACGATAATCACCTTTTTATTGTTGGCTTAAATCATCTTTTAAACATGGTGATTGCACTCACATGATTTTCTCTACTCTACTGCTCACAGATACACATACAGACATACAGATACACAGACACACACGCGCGTGCGCAAGGACCTTTTTCTTAAATGCTCCTTTTTTTATTCAGGGGGCCTCAAAACGTATATTTGTGGTGAAATCTCGACATGGAATTTTCGGGTCAAATACAATACTTCCCCTACTTACTATACGTAGTAGCGAAAGTAAAAATGAGCCTATCCTTTTTTTGTTAGTTATATCCCTACTTTTGCTCCCCTGGTAGCTGTTCATTGCCCTAAACATCACGTGCTGTTTTTTCAGCTGTATTTCACTGTTTTTTCAGTCTTGTTTATTTGTTAAAACGAAGCTTGGTATTGAATTAATAACTGGAGTTGAAAAATGGCAGTCTGGCTCACTTGGTTAGGTCTGGCCTATTGATCCCAAGATCTCGGGTTCAAACTATACCCAGATCGTCGGTTTTTTATGTGTGCTTAAAACAAACAGCCACGTGTCAGTACACAGTTTTACTGCCATATAAAGGAACTCCTGCGGGACTAAATTCCAGCACAACAGCTGCCCAGATACAATTCTAGCAATTTATTATTAGGTTTAAAAATGTCGAATTCTCTATATTTCTGAGAATGGAAATTGTGAGAATAGGAAAGCTTGGAAGAAAATAACCGAGGCTGCCACTATAACTGTAACAATAAAGGATAGTTTTGTCATTTTGTTCACAGTATGACATAAACGAGTAATAAAAAGTGACAATCGTCTTGCAATACGTCGCGCTGTATATTGCAGTGGAGCCGAGACCTCAGTCAAAATAGAAATTTTAAAAAGCAATAAAGGTAGCTATCCTGTCTTACTGCAGAAAATATGCAGCACAGTACTACTCATTAAAGCAGTAAATTACTGCCAATGGAGCCCTAGCTCTGGTATAATAAATTTGTTCCTCTCTAATGTTACTTAAAACAGAAGATACAAATATGCCAGCGCAAAATAGAGAGAAAGATCTTGGAAATTAAACTATAAGATAAAGTAAGGAATGAGGAACTGAGGTTAAGAGGTGGCATAGAAGACGCACACAAAACGAGAAGAGGACTTAAATGGAAATGGGGAGGATATGTGGCCAGACTACCTGCAGACAGATGGACCTATGTCTCCACGATGTGGGACCCAAGAAGAGGGAAAAGAAGAAGCATATGGGCACAGGACTTCACGGAAGCGATTGGATCACAGTGGGCACAACCAGCGAGGAGCGGGAAAGAGTGGAAAATCACAATTTTAAGTTCAGTACAAAACACTAACAGACCTTATAAACTAAACGCGTAGTGTAGTGAAGAAAATTGTGGAAAATGGGAAGACATATATAAAGTTTACAATAGAGTACCAGCAGTACACAATACCCAGTATAAATGAAAAGACTCGAAGTCTGAGCTAGGCACACAGAGAATAGCTCACCCCGTGTGTAAACTTGAGCTAACCCTACCAATCTCATCAACTGGAAAGGAAAGCAACCAGTGCGGGAAATAAATAACTGAAGAACGCAGGTTTATGCCCACGGATTCAATGAGGAAGGCAAGATAGAGCGTAAAAAAGGTCAATTTTAGAATTACAATGATGGACTATTTTATAACTTCCTTTTATTAATTAGTAAGAATGCATTTTTATACATTTTAATTTTCAAGTTAACCTTTAAACGGAAATTTTAATATCGAACGTAGGCTAAACTGTTGACAAACAAATTCATGTAAGAGTATATTAGTAATGGAAAGAAACCTAAGTGGCCAAATATACAAATACCATTGGCTTTAAAGGAATTGCTCGCCCACCTCCTGATGTGGGGGCAGTGTCTTTTACTTCACATGCAAAAGGTCCTGAGATGGAGTCTCAGTTAGGATGAGTTACCTGGGTAAGGTTTCTTTCGGGGTTTTCCCTTATCCTGAGAAGAGGAATGTTGGGTAACTCTAAGCTTTAGGTACCCCAGGCTCATTTGAGCACCATTTTGTTTATACTTCGTTCGATATGACCCATCCGGTTAAAGGGCATTAAACTTCTAGGAAAAAGAAAGAAATAAATTGCTCAATATGGCAACCTTCAACATCTACGTACAAGCAACCGAGCAAGGTGGTGCCGCAATCGGGAGGTCGCGGGTTAGATCCCGGTTGACCGATCACCCTGACTTAGGTTTCTCCGTAGTTTCCTCTTGTCAGGCGAGAGCTGGGGTGGATTCTCTGCCTTTCCTTTCTCATTTCACTCCCTTGTCATCTTTCTGGTTTAGTTGATAGCTGGTACGTTCCGGTGGATGCAAACAGATGGCACAGATACGTGCGCTCTGCGAAATCTTCTTCCATGCCCCCTGGAAGTTACTGTCCGGGCCGCAAGGGTCACCCTCCTTCTCTGATTGGAAGAAATGCTTCGATGGTGCGCCAGGTGACAATATAATAACCATTAGGGATTTCTGTGCTTCGTTGGCTTCGTCCTCTAACAGGCCTGGGGTTTCCCTTCGCCTCATCCCTTCCCCTGGGGGTGGTAGCATGCAATATATCCCTGCCGTGTCCCGGTAGATCGAGGTGAGCCCCTCCGTTCCTTCAATCATAATCACTATGAGCAGGCAACATCGACACAGAAATGATTCCTAAGCCTTGTTGGGGATTCTCTGCACTCTGCAATGATGTGGGCCACTAATTCTTTTTGCCAACCAGTGTGCAGCAAATGGATGCATAACAAAGAGATTATTCATTAATTGACTTCCTCCAATGGGTCCTTCACGGCAATTAATTTGTCTCCCCTTTCACGGTATCCTTTCAAAATCTTTGAAGATTTGTAAATTCTGTGAGGCTAATCAGCCGATGTCGATCTAACGATAAACAAGTTCCCGGGCTTTTGGACCGTGGTCTGCTAGACTTACTCTTTCCAGATCCTTTGTCTGCTGCCACTCAAAATATCTAGCGTAGAAGTAAATGACACGTCTGAGAAGACGGAGCCTAGTAGATCTAAGTCCTTAAGCCCAGGTACCTGTTTACGTAGTGGCTATTCACCGGGAGAGGTAGCTCAGACGGTAACGCTTGAGACTCGCATTCGAGAGGTCCCAGGTTCAGTCGACCAATTTGATCACAGATTTTTTTCGCGGTTTCCCTCGCTCACTAGGTGAATTCTGGATTAGTTACCTTTCCGTCCGTTAATTTCATTTCACATCATTTGAATCCGGTCTTGCGCTCTGTAACTGCTGTCTATGGCGTAGCGGCGGCGCTATAGTCGCGTGTCCCCAGAGGGGACCTGTGTCGAAATCCGTAAGGTTTCACACTGCACGAAGGAAACTGATGCCGAATTGAAGGAACTTCCACCCCTTAGTCCGGGGGATGAGGCACATCCACTGGGCACTTTCATCTCCTCTCACCCAACCAAGGTTTGAAATAGCCCGACTATAGGCTCCGGATGGAATTCCCTCCTTTTGTACTTTACCTCTACCTTTAGTACATATTTTGTAATAACTTTGTGTGCTCCTCAAACTTACTGTTTCAAAGTTCGTATTCGATGGTTAACGCCTATAATTGATTTTCTTCCGAGTTTAGATAAAGCTCATAAAGAATCGTACTCTAGTTACTATTTGCAGTATATAAAACAGGCATGACAGACATACAATTACGCTCCCCACATTTACTCCATCGCCAAATGCTGACCACCTGTCTTTTCCGGTTCTGTTTGTTTATGTATACAAACGTCTTTACAAGCAAAGTAAGTTTCAAGGCGTGCAGTGGTGGAACCGAATAGAAACATGATGTATTGGTTTTGTGGTTACGTTACGTACATTGCCTTTTGGCATAGCAAACACAATTCTTTATTTGCACTAGGAACACAAAAATACATTCTCAGTTCGCTTTGAAACATATTTTTATTTTGTTATGCGACATGATTCCACCATTGACACAATGTGAGGGACTGACCAGGGTAGATAGACTCTAGGGTAGATAGATAACAGCCTGACAGCTAGCCCTGTGCAGCCAAGTGGGCGAGGTTAAAATCACGATGAAGGGGAAATTTCATATTGTGTCACTTCTCTTCGTCTATAATATAGAACATGCTTTACTACTAGGAAGGAAGGAACTTATCTTACCTACCAGGTATGGGTTTGTACGTGGTTCATGTCACTGTAAGAGACATTAACGCCATTCGTGCAGTACAGTTACATAGGTTACTTTTATTTCCAAAAATATACTCTGCCTTACATTTATATATTTACAACACTCAATTGTTATTTATAGTTGTTTAAACTCTACTTCGTAAATATTAACATCTGTTCCTATGAGATAACATGTATACCATTATTTTTGTGCTTTACTAGTATGCAATACTTTGCAAAAATAACAAAATTCAAATGTCTAACAATTAATAAGTATGAAAGAACCAAATGCTACACTTGAGGACGGAGATTATTTCAGTAACGCAGGTCTATCTGCCCTCCAAGGGAAGAGGATAAGGTCAGCGATTACAGATGGCGGCCAGATCTAGTCGTGGCAGACAGAATGCAGCGGGATCACTGAAGGTTTAAGATGGCGCAATCCAGTAATGCACACCTCCAGTGCCCTCAATCAGATCAACAACTGAGGCAGAAGGTCTCACTGGCAGACGAGAAACTTCTCTCCTCAGAGCACATTCTCCGCCACAAACCGAACACCACCATTCAATGTCCTGACCATGCAGCCCTGAAAGAAAAAAGAGGGAGTAGGAATTAGCGACAGGAAAATTCGTGATAATCTTTTAATGGCCAGATCAAACCGTGAAAAGAAAAGAAAAGAAATCCCTTTGGCTAAGATGGTCATTGTTTGCCTCACTACACGGTACGCGTATTTAATGTAGTCTATTTTCACACACTAATGGCGTTTACATGCGAGTTCTGGAGGCAAAAGGATAAAGATTAAGTTTAATCAGCCAGAGGGGCCTTTACTATTCTAGCACAGCATCATTCCCAGGCCATAGTAGGCACCTAGTGCTTCCAACGTGATCCCTGACAGGAAGGGATGAATGGGTGACCCGAAGAGCGGCCATATTTCGACACGATGCGCACTAGCAGGGACGGCGTCCCTAACAATTCCAGAATAACAGCAATCCTGTCGGTGGCACAATCCCACTTTAGCCATCTTCAACCTGGGTCCCGGAAAGAAACAAACCGCTACCAGGGCGAGGCGCAGCCTGCTAGCAAGTTCCAGGGAGAAAACTTTACACAGACCAAAGTCTACCATCCTGCCGCAGCACACATATTGAGTCGCCGGTCCTACAACCCAAAACCACTTGAAAATGAAACAAATAAAAGGAAATGATGGACAGAAAATTTGTGGTATATGAGGAACCACCGTAGCATTAGGCTACCGGTCTAGGGAAACCACGAAGAATTCCAGGACCTGCACGGACGAAAATTATCATTATCATCATCATCATTATCATCATCATCATCATCACCATCACCACCACCATCACCATCACCACCACCATCAACACCACCACCGCCACCACCACCATCACCACCACCACCGCCACCACCACCACCACTATTACTATTGTTGTTATTATTATTATTATTATTATTATTATTATTATTATTATTATTATTATTATTATTATTATTATTATTATTATTATTATTATTATTATTATTATTATTATTATTATTATTATTATTATTATTATTATTATTATTATTATTATTATTATTATTATTATTATTATTATTATTATTATTATTATTATTATTATTATTATTATTTGAAATGTGTCAGCAAAATAATCATATAGAACTGCCCAGTAAAGAAATTCTGTGATAATCGTGCTATTCTCGGAATTTCGACATCGGTGACCAGAAAATACGATTAATTATTTTTTACCTCTTAACTTTCAGGCCCGGGTCCGGCCTGAGCCTGACAAACACTTTTAAAATTAGACCTGTACCTTGCCCACGGTTCGGGCCGGCCCTAGACCGAAGGCTTGTCCCAAGGACTTGGTCGGAGCCCGTGCAGACCTCTACCTGCTTCTATCGTTAATATTGCCGAAATTGGGAGCCGAGGTAGGTCAATATTTTATTTAGTAGCTCTTTTCTGATGGTCAGTAATTTAATGACGCGCTATAGAGCGGCTATTTTAACTTTAACTGGCACATGACAAGTATTCCCGAACCCTAACGTGGTTTGGGATCCGCGATAAAAGCTGTAGGTCCTCTCCTTCTATCGTCATCCTACCATAGGAGGCAATGTACACCGCGCGCGCTGGGCAACACCCATCGCTTGGGGAAGAGGATTCCCCGAAGCTGATTGACCATTTGGGAGCCTTGAAGCAAATATTCCCTTAAATATATACAAGTAACGTAAAATAAAGGTGTTGTCACTAGAATGTAAATAGGTGTACTTAAATCAGTAAGGGAATACAAAATATGTTTTACGTAATGTATTTATTTTCTTTATAAGGACATGGTTTATCGCTTATTCTAACTGATTTGATAATTTATATGAAGATTTTCATATTTAGTTTGCTTCTGAACAAAACATTTATTTATAATCGATTTTTCTAGTGTGGCTGGGCCATTTCGGTTTTCTCTGCACTTGTAATAACTGATCAGTATCTCAAATAAATGTGTATGTTGACATAACCTGTGTATCAACTACAGTGACTGTTAGCACAATGACAGGGAAAGCAACCGGTGTAATATTGTGTATTGTTTCATGCGTCGTTTAGGTTGACTCCATTTTTACTCTTTCCGTAACATATGAGAGGCATTTGTTTATATGTCTGTTTTCCAACCTAAAGCTGACAGCCGTAAACAATCTCAAGGGCAAAGATTTCTATTCCCCTAACATTCCCAACGTAGTCATAGCAAATAGTCCGCGTAATTCTGTTTTAAGTTTCAACTGAAAATACATGTTTCCTTCATTTTTTGCCCTCAAGCTACGTCTTATATTACAGAGCTCTGTTCTCACAATTTTTAGTTCGTCTATGTCTAAGGCAGAAAAAGTATTGCATTACACTCCAAAATGATCAGGATTATACCAGAATACACAGTTTTCTTGTCCCCTTAATAAAAAGGTATTAGAAGCCTATTGTGTGTGTGTGTTTGTGTGTGTGTGTGTGTGTGTGTGTGTGTGTGTGTGTGTTTGTGTGTGTGTACGTGCGCACGTTCTTTGGTATGTGACCTTTAGCTGCTGATGATGAAATTATCAAGGAATGCCAAAAGAAAAATCGCCAGAACAGTCAGAGCAGTACAAAAGTATTACATTGTCTCGGCATACTATAGGCAGAACAGAAGACATTTATAAATAAAGGACGCAGTTATCTTCGCTAATGAAAACTTAGAAATCGAAAGTCAGTTATTGCATAAGGAACGAAAAATCTGCAGATTTCAAAAGTTTGGTTGATAAACTTGAAGCAAAAGTTCTTGTTTACTCTCTTAAGGGACCCTGGGACTTAAATTTGTATTTTATATATTTTATAGTTATGTAAACAATACTTTGCACGCTTAAGGGTGTTTATCTTATAAACTACCACACAAAGTTTCAACACAATCTGTTTTATAGTTTTGAGGGAATTAGTTATTCAATTTATTCACAGTACCAAGATGCCTTAGTATTCAAAATATCCCATGTGCATCAAAAGCTAAAATGTCACAACAATTTTATTATTTTATAAACTCTAACTGCCTAACTAACACCATCAGTCTCCGGCAGAATGGAAAAGTAATTACTTTTAAGGAAATTAATTTCTTTGCTTTGATGAGCATTGAAAATACCTTTTAAAACCTTTTTGTATGTGCCATTTTTATAGCTAAGCAAATTTTCAAATTTTGAAAGCGAAAACTGAAGTTTAAATCACATGAATGGAGCACATGCTAGAAAAATTCTAGGAGCATAGCACAAAATTTAATGTGCATGGGGCAGATGGTGTATTAAATAATGTAAAGTCGAGAAAACCCAATTTTTCTATACGTGTGCATCATGATTATGAGTTAGAAAACTGCCCTGCTGCATATGTGACACCTCCCCTCTTTTGTCTAGTAGTCTCTCTCCTCAGATTCATAAGACGATAATAGCGTTTAATAGGCGCAAAGCTGCCGAAGTCATCAGTGCCTCAGATTCATACCTAAATCACTCATTTCCACTGAATTTGGTTGTTTTTGAGCCCTTTTCGGCCCATACCTTGTTAAAACTCTGCCGAAAATTTAGGCAGAAAAGTAGCGTTCAAATGTAGCGCACATGATATCTAAAGCCTGCGGTAGATTTTTAAAAATAGTGGAATATAAAATATTTCACTGCCAACCGATGACCGAAAGTTTGAGGGACGTTTATATACATAAAACTAAAAATCGTAAATTTGATAACTTTTTGGTTATTTTTCAGTCCCAGAGTCCCTTAACTTACTATATTAACTAAAATTTATGAACACATTGATAAGAACGTGTATCTTGAGATCCCAGAGAGCCATTGATAACAGAAAATTTGTTTATATTACCGTCCGCCGCTGCAGACGGTAATATAAACCAAATAAATTCTGTTTCCCTTCCACTAACGCACCCCTCTGGTAGTCTGTTTAGTCAACGCGTGTGCACATCGGCTGCATCCTTAGAGGAATCCTAATAGTCATTTTACAAAGCGGACACTTGATCTTCGGTCCTTTCTGCCACATCTTAACATGAACCTTTACAGCTAATGAAACAGAAAAGAATTGCAATTCAAATTTTGGCAACTGAGACCACGTGGAGCCAACATGTAGCTGTCACTTCCTTAAAATCAGGGTTGCTATTGGTGTTTAAGGATAGGGATAAAGATTTGCCTTTTCTGAGGCATGGAGATGGCTTTACGACACTTTGAGAGCGAGGGATCTACCAGAGAGTCGAATTCTTTTTTGTAGTATTTAACGCCCACTTTTACTACATACGGCACCGCAGGTGGTGACACATGGGATGAAGATGGAGCACCAGTGAAATGAGATGGCGGGGGAAACCGGAGAACCCGGAGGAAACCCGCTCCAGCGCCACTTTGTCCACCACGTATCCCACATGCGGTTGCGTGGGATCGCACCCAGGCCGCTTTGGTGAGAAACGAATGGTCTAACCACTCGGCTATGGCGCGGCATAGAGAGCCGAAGCTCTCACTCTAAAGCCAGGGATGGCGGCAGCCGAATGCCACACCTTTCGTGGGGTTTTTCATTGGGGCAACACCTGGTTACCTAAAAATCCCCCCCACCCTGCTGTTACACAGGGGATGGAAGTGGCTACGCGCGTAAGCCCATCCGGGAAGACTACCAAAACCTCGGTCGGGCCGCCGGACATCTAGCTTACCGGCTACCAGCTGTGCTGGTTAGTACCCAAGAACGTTGGGGCATCTCACAACCCCGCCTTGACAAGTCAAGACGTTCCCAATCTCCCAATGGATTTATGACCGTCATTAGTTGTGAGTAGCGCACATTTCCTTTGTGAAACAACTGCACACGGGTAAAATAAACAGACCTTAGTATCGCAGACTTTGGCCACCCATGCTGTAACGAGTGTCTTGCAATTTGAAATGCAGTGTGTCGCTTACCTTATTTAAAGCTCAACTATCTTCAGCCGGACTTTATCTTTTTATTTTATCACTAAAGGCTTATTCTCACAGAAAACATTCAAATGTATTATAATGAACTATACTTTGAATAACTATACGCAAAATTAAAGGTTTAAACATTTTAGCAGATGAGGATTTCATAACACTCCATTTTCAGTTTTTGGGAGTTATTTTCTATGGTAATTACAATGGCAAATTTCCTTTGTGAAAAGCTAAAACTGCAGCCACGAGACATAGAAAACTACGCAAATTTGTTTAAAATTGTACTCAAATTTCACAGGCCATTAATGCAAGGCATATTCATTAATATATTTGAAGCGATACATCGGTATTAAATTATATTATCACTTTTCGTGTGAGCTAACCATAGTAGATGCTCTATTTATAATTGAATTCAACAAGCAACAGTATATATATTCACTTTTCCATTGAAATGTGTAGCCTCTCTGGGTAACATATAACTATATAACCAAACCTCACATGGTAACTTAGGAAACAAACACTTTGTGGGTTTTAAAAAGAACTATTAACAGTATTTAAGTACGAGTAGTACGTGAAATTCTTAAAGATTAATTCTCCCATGAAGAAAAGAAATTAAGCATAGTAACGGCAAATAAAAAAATAGCAATTAATAAAGAAGCAGGGTAAAGATGCCCAATTCTATGATATCCCTAATACTGTGATATGAAGTTCTTTCACATATCACGGCACTATGCTTCGTGAGTTACAAGTTCTGAAGCATTTAACAGATAGCGGAAGTAGTCTGCTTTTCCAATCTAGTTACACCATCGCCCATAGTGGAAACAGATAACCACAAAACGTGTTGCGAAGTGAACGTTTGTGAAACGCTGGGACCGTTGCTAAAGAAGTGCTGAACTGTGCGGTAAATATTAATGCAATCACTCCAATAATAGTTGGTGACATAGATAAACCTTAGGGAAATCAATGCATGTTGTTATTATAGTTCTCTTGTGCACACACGGAGCTGGAACAGGTTTCCCGTTTCATATTTTATCTTCGTGTTTCCTTCACAACTGGCATTTGCATACACAAAAGTTACCAAAATCAATTACGATACAAGATGTCATTAGGTAAAACGGTTGATGAAAGCTTTGTTACGCATTCATATAAACTATGTCAAATGTTTATAAAATGAAATATCTTATTCTGACTAGTAATAATGATGCTAAAATTCCCGGAAATATTGTTCAAGTAAATCATATTCCGTCAAAATGCAGTTTTAGATTTTTAAAATTTATTTTTGGAGGAAACTGTGCCAGTATGATGGAGAATTTAATAGAGTAATGTAAATATTTTAATTGCACGTTTTGTTCCGTTGACAACGATGGAAAAACGAAGAAAACAAGGTGTAAAAATGTCGACAAATCATAGGATGGAAGAATACTTGAACTGGCTATAAGCATTTACAAAGCTTCAAAGTGTTATGCGATTCCTTGGACCACCCTAAGAGAAAGTATAACGAAAGCTACGGAGCACTTCGACTGCAACTCAAACAAACTTCAGAAATTTGAGCTAGGAAAAGTGGGCAGGCCCTTTGCTCTTCCTTCGAAGATTGAGCGGCAGCTGGCGTCATGTTATTAAAATGTTGGAGAGCGGATTTGCTTTAACTGTTCTCCTCATAATAAAACTGGCATATGAACTGGGGAGAAAGTGTGGAGCAACAGAAAGGTTCAATTCTGAGCAGAAAATCACCGGAAAAAAGTGGTATACAGGATTTAGGAAACGATTCAACCTAACAATGAGAACTTGTCTAGATATCGCGCATCCTGCGCAAATCCTGTCTTAATTCAAGAGTTTTATGTCTATCTTGAGAAAGTCATTGATGAGCACGATTTGAGAAACTCCCCTAGTCAGACATGGAATTATGATGAAACGCGGTTGATGTTTGTCACAGCTGCATCAAAGATTGCTGCAAGCATTGGAAAAAATACATGTATTTTACAGAAGAGCTTATGCTTCTGGGAAGTCTGGACCACTACTAATAATTCTCAAAGGTGTAAGGAACATCCCAGCATTAAAAACTGGTGATCACTGTGATGCCATGGTAGAAGTTCCTCCAAAAGGTTGTATAAACAGTGACGTTTTTGTAAAATGGATGCAGAACTTCATCAGATCAATTCCACCTGCTGGACCTGTTCTTCTATTGATGGATTCTCATGCCTCTCATTTTGTCTTTCCAGAAGCATTGAAACTGGCTGAAGAAAAGCGTATTATTTTGGTTACTTTTCCATCACACACGACGCACGTTCTGGAACCACTAGATGTCAGTGATTACAAATTACTTAAATCTGCCTGGAAACAGAACTGAGGAAGAATCCTGGGAAGGCACCAGGGAGATACCATTTTCATGCACTCTTCAATGTGTGCTGTCATAAACCTTTATGCCCTGAAACAATTAAATCCGAGTTCAAGAAGACCAGGGTTTACACTTTTAACAGGAATGCAATTCTACCAGAGCCCCTAGCATCCTCTTCAGTCTGTGAAATACTTCTTTATGAAGTTAATCAGACCTTAGAGGAAGAGCAAGTCCTGTCCATTCCGGTATGTGAACCATTCCCAATGAGAAACACTCGCACAAGATCACAGTCCGCACAGATTCATACCGTAGCTCCAACTACACAAATAGCTGCTTCTGAAGCTGGTCCATCTTCTGTAAGACCACGGGGAAGCAGAGCGGCAAAAAGCACCAAAACAAATGCCAAATCTCACGACAGCTCAACATGTTCCATGTGAGGTTTGGAATATGAACATTATATGCAGAATCGCACTGGGGCACAGTGGTTGCAGTAATGTTTCAGTCTTCAGTGGTACCACAAGTGTGAGAGTCTAGGGTATGATTATGATGAAGACGTTTACTTATGTTCTTTATGAGCAGATTGTTTTTGTTCTCACGGAATTAGGATACCACCATCACGCATTTAAGAATCCAATCACACATTTAGGAGCCATCGTCACAGCATTTATTTTTATACTTATTTTACCACTCTGTGCAACTTATCAGTTTACAATCAAATAAAAATGTCCTAAAGTGTTCACACTATGTTCCTGAGTTTGGTTTTTAAATAACCTCTTTCCATTTATGAACACCACGCAACACTTACTAAAAAGTATCAGGGCATTAGGCATCTTTATCCTACTTTCTGCCACCGCTTGAAAAAATAAGCAAAGAAGAGATTAGTTATGGCTTCACAGGTGATCAGCAGAAAACAGTTTGTTTATCAGAAGATATTAACTGAGCACCAAAAAACAATATTTTGTCTAAAGGATAGGATTGTTGGAAATATAAAGTAATTTACAAGAGTTAAAAGGTGTACTTTTCACTACACTTGGTGGATATGGTTGTTCTTGGACATCCAAATTATTATGTGCATCAAAAGAATTATCGGTCACGAGTCGGTGCAGTTTACGTCACTATCTTCTCTCACCCGCTCACCTAACACTGCACACTGAAATGTTCAGTTAATACGAATATTGCTTTTCATGGCCTCATTATGGCACTGCTGGAACAATATCGGTGGAATCTTACCTTAACGTCCTGGAGTTCAATTCTCTTGCTGGTTCTCATCGTCATCAACTGCGAGAATCATAGAAAGTGGTACAAACCGATTCTCGTGATTACTGTCTCCAGGTCTGTTGGACCTCATAACGACTCTGTAGCTAGATGGCACAATACTACCCTCCACGTCATCCTGGCGGACAGTTTCTATCACAACACTCAAGTCGGGATGATGCTCCACTGAAAATTATAAACACTTAGTCAGCATTTTTGAGAGGTAGAATCGGAACTGAAAACTCAATGCCACAGCTGGAATCCGAGCCACCGACCCTCCACTTACCAGGCGGGTGCTCTTACCATTAAGCTATTGTGACTTAACAGAGAACCTTTTGTGCCAGGTATCGAAAAGGTGAAAGCTAAGTTCCAGAAAGTTCTAAACAAAAACATTGTTTATCCAGCTATGTGTGAAATTTTGAAAAAGTGTATAAAGGAAAACACGCCAGACGACAGAGCAGTATGTATATGTGTTTAAATGCAATTCAAAAGTGCATAGTTTATGACGTTTGTTGGTTGTGCTGCAGTGAGGCGGTTTTCATGGTCAGACTGTACCTACCTGCAGTTGTTTACATGCGCGAGCAATAACAGTAAAGTCCATGTGTAGTATACGTATGGAAAAACGCATACACCCTCGACCTTTATTAATCAGTATAACAGTTACCTAGAAATGATGTGCTTTGTTTTGTAGTTATTTGCTTCTTCCGATTATCAGTATTTAAACTTCATTTTTTCATAACTTTTATTTTTACGCCAGCGTTTTGTACAGAGAGAACAAAAAACTTACGAACCGCCTGCGCAACGTTTTGCCTGTCTGCATCCTCGGCCCTCGTTGCCGACTGCTGCTATCATAGAAAGGCGCGTATGAAACCGTACAACATTCTTAAAACTACCTTTAAAGACTTCACTTTATAAAAGGAGATGGTGAAACTGACCACCGTCACTTATTCGAGCTCTCAGAAAACTTTCTGCTCCAATGGCACACCTTACACCATTTTTTTTCGTCGTGAACGGGGTACTTCATGGATAGTATTAGGTTCTGACTTATAGGGTCAATTTTTTCGAGTCAACAGTTGCAGCTGTTATTGTCAATATTTCTCAACGTGAACTACGGCGTGTGATAGATAGTTTACTAAACAGGTGTCAAAATGTGTGGACAACGACGGTGACCAGTTTCTGCATCTCCTTTCATAAAGGTGGTAAGTAAGGCCTTTAAAAGTAGTTTCAAAAATGTATGGTTTCATCCGCGCATTCGTATGGGGGCGGCTGGCGGCAACGAGCGCTGAGGACGCGGACAGGCAAAACACCGCGCAGTCGGTTTGTAAGTTTTTTGTTTTCCCGTTATTTGCTGATACTATTTTATGCATTGCTCTTCTTTTACAATCCTTGTTTAATGGAAAGCTATTTCTCAATAATATGTAATTTCATAACAGTAACGTGATAATAAATCAGTTTAAAAGACATGAAAGGTTGTTTTCTTTGAATATCTCTTCACTGAACATAGCTATTAAGCTCTAATAAAAATGGTTGCAGATTGCTACTCTTAGTGGGAGGCCACTAAGCGTGTTGAAGATTTTGACGGGTTCGTAATCCATTCGTGGATTCGAAACAACTTCCAAATAATTTAGGCTTACAGGAGGAAGTGGTAGGTTTGAAAGGAGACAGGCATTGAAATTAAGTTTTCGAAGTTCTATGGAAGCATTCTGGTTGTCAATAAGCAATAAATACCCGGCTATCTCCCAGATGGTAGTTAATGTGTTATTACCGTTTCTAACTACATATTTGTGTTAACGGGCTTCTCGACGTTGACTGACAGTACAATATCAAAGAGAGAGAGAGAGACTTAAATCCATCGATAGAGAAACAAGACTTGTCTTGTTAAACGATTCCACATCGAATCAGCCGTCTGTGTGAAGCTAAGCAGACTCAACAATTGCATTGAAGTTGCGGAATTATTTACTTTAAACTCCGTATAAGAAATGTGTATTTTCTACAGTGAATCAAAGAATAATAGTGTGACAAAATTAGTCCAGTTACTTTTCTCTCACTTATTTTCTTCTAAACTTTTGCATAAATACACAGTTCTCTTCTACTGCAGTTAACATAGTCTACAGTTCTTTGTGGTATTACAACTCACAACTGTTCTCTTTTTATAGCCTTGATTCACTGTCTCTCTTCACCTTCTACGTCTCTCATGCACTAACTCCGACGATACAATCACTCGACGCTCGTTAAAACTCCTTCACGACGCGACGACACACACACAGCTGTCTCGCACTTACTGACTCTCTGACCGACTCATGCCTGTACCTGTAATTCTCTCTCTCTGCTGTTTCCTTGTCTCCTTATACAGCGGGGATGGCGTCACAAGGACCTTCCTCGACTTCCACAAACACGCCGGCGATGATGTAGCCAGATCTTTCTCGGAGGCTCCTAGTTGTGTCGGGAAGCTTCACCTTGCGCCTCTGTTTGTTTACCGGCCTTATATGAGGTGTGAAGTAGCTTGGCCTCGACCGTCCATTGTTGTGCACCGTACCCGGCGTCACAATAATAATAATAATAATAATAATAATAATAATAATAATAATAATAATAATAATAATAATAATAATAATAATAATAATAATAATAATAATAATAATAATAATAATAATAATAATAATAATAATAATAATAACACTAATAACGATGACGGTAAAGATGACAGTGATCTTAATCATGATTGATGATGATGTTGATGACGATGATGATGGTGATGGTGAGTGAGTGAGTGAGTGAGTGAGTGAGTGAGTGAGTGAGTGAGTGAGTGAGTGAGTGAGTGAGTGAGTGAGTGAGTGAGTGAGTGAGTGAGTGAGTTGGGTTTAAGGGCCCGTCGACGGTGATGGTGATGATGGTGGTGGTGATAGTGGTGGTGGTGATGATGATGATTATTATGGTGGTGGTGATATTGATGATGATGACGATGATGATGGTGGTGGTGGTGATGATGGTGGTGGTATTGATGATGACGACGATGATGATGATGATGATGGTGGTGGTGATGGTGTTGGTGATGATGATGGTGGTGATGATGATGATGATTATGATGATGGTGGTGGTGATGGTGATGGTGATGGTGATGGTGGTGATGGTGTTGACGATGATGATGATGGTGGTGGTGGTGATGGTGTTGATGACGACGACGACGATGATGATGATGATGATGATGATGATGATGATGATGATGATGATGATGATAGTAATAATAATAGCGACGTACTATTTCGTAACCATAATTTCCTATAATTTTAAGGGGACAGACCTTTTGCTGTGCCGTGTTGAAGCTACACCCATCTGAACTGTGCTGTAGGCAACAGAGATTGCGAAACACTACTCTGGGGTGTGCTCCTTCCCGGAAACCCCCGGGTTGAAGCTGGCGCAGGTAAGCTGGCCCCTGTTCCAGGATTGATGTCACACACGAAATGTTAGAGAACCCTGCACATCTATTTCCCATCGCGTTTCGGATCTGGTCACCTTTCGGGCCTCCCTATTCCTTCCTCCAGAGGGTCAAGTGAGACAAAATGGGCCCACTGAAATGGCCTAGTGCGTTGTGTCTGGAGGCCCCCGCCGTCTGACTGTCCATCATATCATATTTTCTAATTGTTACCACCACCTAGGCTAGGCTTATGTGTGACCTAATGCCAAGTTATACAGCGTCGCTTCAAACATGTTTTAATGAAACCGTAAAACAATCACACATACCTCAAAGCAAACATTTTAAAAATGCACTTTATAGCATTGCACAGTACATTATACAGGATAACATTGTTTATTTATTTAAAATTTAAAATTATAGAAACAATTTGGTTATGATATTACCACATATAAAGGGATGTACGAAAACTGGCATTTTCAATTACAGTGGCCTTTAACATACACCTTGAACGTTTGTTAAATGACAGGGCTTTTATATTAAGACTATTCATATATTCTCTTCAGAGAGCTTGAAACGAATAGGATATATTTTAAAATGTGTTAAAGGGCTCTGTGACTGAATTTTGAATTTTCTATATTTTATAGCTATGAAATCAATGCCTTACACACTTAAGTGTTGTTATAAAGCACCGCGCAATGTTCAAGCACAATATCTTTTATAGTTTTGAGGCAATTGATTATTTAATTTATTCACAGTGTGAATATATCTTACTATTCAAAATACTCCATGTGCATCAAAACACCATCAATCTGTGGCAGGAAGAAAAAAGGATTACTTTTAAAGTAATTAATTTCTTCGCTTTGATGGACAGTGAAAATATTAAAAAGCTTTTTGTGTATTTAATTTTTAAAGGTAAACAAATTTTCAGATTTTTAAGTCAAGGGTTGAATTTGAAGTCATAAATGGAGCACATACTGCAAACATTTTAGGAGCATAGAATAAAATTTAATGTGCATAAAAATGTAAAGTCGTGAAAAACCAAATTTACTACACACATGCATCATAATCATGAGTCAGGTTACCTGTTTGCCCTAAAACTGGCCTGCTGCATGTGTCAAACCCTCCCTCTTTTGTCCAGTAGTCTCTCCTCAGATTCATAGCTTAACTATTTCTTTCCGCTGAATTTGGTTGCTTTTGAGCCCTTCTTGGCCCATATTTTGTTCAAATACTACAAACATTTAAGCACAAAAGAGGCGTTTAAATGTAGCACACATGGCATTTAAAGCCTGCGCTAGACCTTTAAAAATGGTGAATATGAAAAATTTCGCTACCAACATTTGTATGCATAAACCTAAAAATCATCAATTTGAACACTTTTCAGACATTTTTCAATCGCAGGGCCCTTTAATTACATAGTGAAGAAAATATATGTTAAAAACCGAAATTCTGGGACACATTGCTTGCAAAGTGGACAAAAATAAGTATATTTTGTACTTGCCGGCTTTGTTGGGGTCTTCTTCAATCAGTTGGCCCTCTCTCTTGACCACAACCTTCATATCTGCACACCCAGGGCAGTGAAGCCCAGTTCCTCTGCCCCCATGTCTCTGGCTGTAAGAAAATTATGTGAATATTACCTGCATTATAACGACTGGCAGTACTAAACGTAGCTCCAGGTCTTGCCTAGCTCTGCTGTGGTTTGTTGTGATTTTATTATGACAAAGACTTTTTGGAAATTACCTACATGGGATGTGTAATTTATAAAACTCATCTTACATGTAACAACTGAACCTGAATTTTATGCAACCCGTTAAGTACATTAAGCGCCTTTGTTTCTCTTACTCCTTTAATGCCCCATTTATGTAATTACATTAATATCTGTTCAATGAAAATAAACCACACGAATGTACTGTGTAATTAGGTACACTGACGTTCTACTGACAGGTGCTCAGGTTTTCTGAGTTAATGACATTAGCCTGTCTACAGTAGTTCGTGATATTACAACTCACAACTGCTTTCTTCACTTTGTCCCTCATACACTATCTGTGACGATACAATCACTCAACACTCTTTAGGTGTATCTTTAACGACAACTGCATCGCACACACACACACACACACACACACACACACACACACACACACACACACACACACACACAATGCTGTCTCGCACTTACTGATACATTGATCGACTCATGTCTGTAACCGTGACTCCTCTAAATCGTTGCCTCAACTCCTTATATATATATATATATATATATAGGATGACGTTACACGGACCTTTCTCGAACTTCTACAAACATGCCAGCTGCCAGACACTTCTCGAATGCTCTGCAAAGCCCTTTGTGTTGCCGCTTGATTTTTAGTCACGTGTTTGCTCATGTGAGTGGTGTGGGAAAGCTTGACCTTGAGCACTTTTGTTACGCGCCAGTAGGGTGGAGAAGTCTGGCCTTGACCGTCCTTTGTTGTGTTGCCACTGCCGGGGGCAGGCGCCACAGTATAAAAGAAATTATTATATTTCTCTTTTCTTCTGTGTTTGTCTGCAAACATGTCCATCGGAGGTAGATAAACTGATTTCTCGATTAACAAACATGAAGTGATTCATGCTCAGGACAGAAACACTATGTTTAATCTAACAACCTTTAAAAAATAAGAATAAAACAATAAAAACCTCCAATACGGAATACGCAATTGGCAATACAATTTATTGAATTAATTTGGGCCAAAATTAAGGGTGAAGTAGCTAATTGAAATAACAAATAAATAACCCCTAGCGCAACAGTCCTTCGCAGGCAAGGCTTACCAACAGGCCGCTGCGTCCCCCATCTCTTCCTACTACATGTGGGGTGCAGAACTGGAGGGTGGGTCGTGGTCAGCGCTCCGAGACCTCCCAGCTGGTAATGCGGCCTTCGTGACCTGCGGTCGTTACTTATTTATCAAGTAGTTCCTCAACTGGCCCCTCAGGGACCTAACGAGGCTGAGTGCACCCCGTGGCTAATAGAAATACTATGTTCAAACTAGCCGTATAAACAACTAAATGCACGAGGCAAGAGACAGTATACCTCAAGGCGACTGTATTTCACGAATTAGGCATGCAGAATAGCTTCAGGAGGAAGAGTTCAACAAAGAACTTGCCAGAGAAAGCACTATGGAATTCATTATCATTAACTTAGGGATGAAAGTAACCTAAGGTATGGTAAGGTAAGGACAGTGGAGGAGGACTTCTGTACCGCAGCTCAGGGGCTTTTGATTTGCACTGCAATGATCATTTGCTCCAAAAGCTCAAGTGAAAGTTTATGGCGTTTATCGGTTAACATAATTTTGAATGCTTAGAAGAGTCATTCAATATCTAAAGAAGTTCTTGGACAAACGTTGAAAGCACCTTTTAACTGTGGGGATATTTCTTCAGGAAGCATATACATACAAACCAAATTCTTCGAGGGACTCTTTTATTGTGGGATGCAGGTGGGGGCTTCCGCTAAAATTTGTATATGTGGCTTGATTAAAGCCAAGTCCCTCTAATAAAAGAATTTTAGAAATGTGTATTATATGCTCAGTGGTTGGAAGATTCATAAAAATGTAGCTACATCGGAAAAAATTAAATTATATGCAACCACAAAATACCGTTAAGTATATTATGCGGCAGCGACTATGCACGAGGTAATCGGGAAGTCGGCGCCGGACAGTTGGAACAAGATAAGGCAGGGCCGACAAGATGAGCACTGGAAGTGTGAAATGTTTTACCCCTACAATCACCCCTCGCTGTTTCCTTCTGTCTTGCAGGTAAACAAATAGGCGACGTGAGCCGCACTAGTGGCCATTTGGGTTCCGGGTGAAACGTCTTTTGCGACATAAACAAATGCATAAGTTTGAACTCAAGAGTTCGCTAGGAAAACACAAAGAGGGTCAATGACACTAGGGAATATGAGTGAAGGACATAGACGGCTCATATTGGCATTATGTGTGAAACAGCTCTCTCACCACATTACTGGTGTGGTAACTCTAGCCAAACCTTGACAAAAGTTGACAAAAGCAGTGCTATAGAATTAACATGTTTATTGCCTTTGATTTGTTTTGTTATACACTAGTTGATATGCATTTCCCTTGTACTACTAAAGACAGTTAAAAGTTTCTATACTGTATTCTCAAAAATAAACGTTATAATTTATATTTAGTGTATTTAAATAGTTTACAATGTACATTGTATTAGTGGCGTAGTCTTAATGACACTGCCCTAATTTACACGGTTGGTATCCCTGCTTGTTTCTTTTTAAATAGCGTTTCAATGTCCGGCTGCAATCTGGGTGAACTTAAACGTAGAATACATTGAAGATATTTATCCGTAGCAGGATGTTGTTCAGTGTCAATATGCTAAACAGTAGTTCATATTGATAACTAGTACCAAACATGACAAGTAATTTGCTTGTAAAAAGGCGCAGCTTGGGAAACGTTTTCGGCAGTGATGTGTACAAACCCAAACCAAGTTTTCTTGAACTGCGAAATGATGTGTTGCTTTGAAGGTTAATGAATTTCAATGACAGTTCATCTTGGGCCACCAAAAGACCATATGCAAATGGATCTTTAATATCAGTGGTTATGTCTATGGCAAGGGAAAACAAACAAAAACCTTGTTCTCCCAGTCCCGATTAAACCTTCGCCGTTCACTCATGCCGCATGTGCAGCCACCACTGTTCTGTTTACACTGCCACGCGACCTTAGTCAAAAACAACTAGTTTAGCTGGCTCAACCTGGCTGTTGAAAGAGGGTAGTGGGGGACGAGAGGGAGGGTAAATTCATACAAGCAGTGCCTTGCTTCCCAGCCCTGAGATAAGGCGTGCGCTCGCTCAGCGCAAACACAATAAGCGCTATCACCAGAGAACTAGAACCTTCTGGGTGTTTCGATATTCCGAACGTTCTGTAAAGTTCCTACGGCTACATAAGCGAGCTTTCTCGCGAGCGAGTTAATGGGTAGGTGAGTGTATCAGCGAACAATTTAGCGAGTGCAACGAAACGTGCTGTTCTTCCAGCGAGTTTGAGACCTCTGTGTTGAAGTTCAGTGAGTGCTATTGCTGCACGAAGATTAGAGACGGCCTGTGTTCGACTCTCCGGTGAGTGAGCCGTCTGGAAGAAGAGGCTACGTTTGGATATATTTCGCCACGCCGCTACGTCAAGGAATAAGGTGAAGTGACAGTGAACAGTAGAATTAGGCCACATTACTGAAATGCTAGATTGGGCCAAGCGGCTTCTCAGCAAAAGTTGAACTAGATTATTAAGTGAAAATGAGAGCCAAGTGAAGTGGGGATTTAGACAGACTAGACGAAGTCACAATATCGAAACTTAATTCCATATCGGCAGTGAAAACAAAACATACACTTGCACACAAGTCTAATATCTACATTTAATATACCATATAATTGAATCCCTTTGTTCTAAGCTTATCGCTTATGTGTCAACCTGCACCTGGAGACGTGCTATAGCTTCAGTATACTTCTTGATTGTGTCATGATGTTATCAGAGAAAATTAATCATCGAGTGTCTTGAGTGCAGAATGTCTTTAACACATAAGATAAAGGATGGTATGCCTCATGCACTATGCGAACATCGCAGCGATCCGTGTGTGGACAAATAGAAATTATAAACTACAAATGAAGTTATTAATATTTAAACAGAAGTGGAAGGTGAGTTATTTACCATCTGTATTTATAATCGAATTAACACTCCGCTCAGTTTCATATTTTGACACTTCTTTGTGTCCTTTTTCTATTGTACACTGTCCACGCTGCTACCTTAACGACCTATATTCATAACTTTCCTTTTTACTTTCTCTACTAAGCACTTACAACAAGTAGGGGAAGTATTGCATTCCAACCAAAAATTCAATGTTGGCGTTTCACCAGAGATACGTGTTTTGGGGCATCCTGAACGAAAAAAAAAAAAAAAGCATTTTATAAAAAGGTATTTTAGTGTGTTTCTGTAAACAGCCTAACTCAAAAACGAAAAGTTGGAACCTCCAAGGATGTGACATGAAGATTTCCCACCCCAAACTATCCCATACATGGATTTTTCCTCCATATTTTCCATTTTCTGAAAACGATTTTGATTAAAATACCGCGTGTTTAGGATGCGTTCATGCCAAATAAAATGTGTATGTTGAATCTTCTGGAACTAGCCCATCACTTTTGCATTACTGGGCAACCGTAAGATCAACACACGTAGATCTCGTTAAAGCACACAGTTATACATTTCGTTTTTCCCTTTTGGTGTTTACACCACACTAACACACATACATTCAGGCATGGAACTTTTCCTAAAAATGCTTTTGTTTCAATTCAGGGGGCTCAAAACATGTATTTCTGTTGTAACTTGTACATAATATTTTTGGATAGTAGATTTAAAATACTTGCTATATTACTGCTAATTTGTAGCAAATATAGTAATAAATTTCAATAAGTAATTATTAATTTTCTCATAAAGTTCCAGGGCAGGGTGGAAATTCCTCCCTAGACATTGTAAAAATGCAGTGAATGGGAACCAAGATTCACAGAATTCATTAAGATAACAAACGTGGGTCCCTGCATGGCCTAAACGGGGCATTTGGCAAGACCCGATAAGGGAAAACGTCAGACTAGCCCATACTCTCGGCGCTGCGTCATGCTAGAAATATGTGTTCCAGTGGTAACTTGTAGATACCGCAGTGTAAACGCAAACTCTAAGGTTCTTGACAAACTGTGCCGCAAGTTAAGCACAACAATTTTGAGCTACTAGTTTTGTCTGGCTCACTGTCTGTAACTGTGGGGATTCCGGCACGTCAGCCGATGGCTTATTGTGTGTCAGACCCCAGGAGGAAGGATGATATGAAAATACCCTACAGGCGGGCAGAACGCATCACAGGCAGAACTACAATTGCGGGTCCCTATCAGGTGCAAGCAGTTCTTCAGCCCGACAGAATTCCAGATCGCCACAGAGAGCGCGGCACCAAACAGTTCCGACTGATCAATCATTCTCCCTGGCAGGCGGCTAGCCGACTACAGCGCCTCCCCTCAGTTGAACACCGTATTTCCACTTGGAAAGACCGGATAGAGGGAAAATTAAATGATTGAAATGAAAAGGAGTGATTCGGGATGTAAGGTAAATATCCTTCCCAGCATTCACCTGAATGTGCCGGGAAAGAAAAACGAAAAAAAAACCCAAGGCCAGGAAAATCGGCTGCGGGAATCAAACTCGCGACCTCCCGAATGCGGGCCACAGACCACCTGAGCCATCTCGCTCGGTGCTACAAGTTAGAATGAAAAGTGTTGTATTACTACGTTGTTACACATATATTACAAATTCTTAGACTAACGATTTGCATAGTCTAAATCTGTGATGCTGTCACACATATAGATATATAGTTTAGCAAAAGAAATGTTACTCAAAAAAATTTCAACTCTAAAATCCGATGTCATGGGTTTTCAACATTGGAATCCGATATATGTATAGTGACAAGCATAAGCGTTTGAAAGTACCCCTGGTTTTGTAACACTCCTGAAATGAATGTGGCGAGGTTATAATATGTATGATTTTAAAAACATGAAGGAAGGTAACCACATCAAATTAGAAGGAGTAAACAAGAAAGCAGAAGGCAAGTTAGGCATATACCATCGTCCACAATCCTATAATATTCTAGAAATGGCTGAAACTACGGAAAACGCTACTCCCTATTTACCAAATTCTATGTTTAAGTCAAATCTGTATCCCCCAGTAGGTTTCTGCCTGCCTCTTTAGCTTCCATATTCATGCAAACTCAAATAAGAAGCAACAGATTTTCACCCCGTATTCGCATAGAGTACTCTATGTGACCCTTAGCTCACATGTGAAACTTTTTCCTTGAATTTTTATAATGGCACACCATAAATCTGTTCCATTACACTGGTAAACAACCTAGGCCAAGTCTGGTGAAAATAAATTAATTCTAACCCGAGCACCAAACTATATTAACAGTTTTTTGAATTTTAATATATTGCATTAAAGTGTATTATTAAAAAGAGTAAGCCACTCCGTGCATTAAGCAAAAACATTTTAAAGAACCCTGGGACTTAAAAACACCGAAAAATTATGAAATTTGTTATTTTTAGGTTTATGCATATGTTAGCCAAACTTTCAGTCATTGGTTGACAGTAAAATTTTTAATTCTGCAATTTTTAAAGGTCTAGCGCAAGATTTGAATGAAATGTGCACTACATTTAAACGCCCCTTTCTGCTTAAATTTTCGGCAGTATTTGAACAAAACATGGGCCAAAAAAGCTCAAAATCAACCAAATTCAGCGGAAAGGAGTGATTAAGTGGATTCACGCCGCAGGGAGAGCTATGAATTTGAGGAGAGACTCTGCTAGACAAAACAGGGAGGGTGTGACAAATAAGTAAACTGACCCATGCTCATAATGCATGTGTGTAGAAAAATTCATTTTTCTCGACTTTACATTTTTACTTTGTCTACTACGTATAGTAAAGTAGAAGTACTGTATTCTACCCAAACATTCGATGTCGAGATTTCACTAGAAATATGTTTTGAGGTCCCCTGAATCCAAAAAAAAAGCCTTTTTCGAAAAAGATCCGCGCGCGCGCGCGCGCGTGTGTGTGTCTGTGTGTATCTGTCAGCCTGTGGACAGCATAACTCAAAAACGGAAAGTCGTTTAAAAACTAAAGTTGGTATTTAAGTTTAATCCCTTTGAAGGATGCGACAGGAAGATTTTCAAGAAAATTTCTCCACCCTAAACTATCCTTTACATGGAAAATGTTTCGAGAATTTTGATTTTCTTGAAAATGGCTAAAACGATTTTGATTAAAATGACATAGGTAGGAGATATTTTTATGACAAATGAAATGTATATATTGAATTGTCTGGTTATAGCCCATGTAGTCCTATTTACTCTGGATGACTTTTGCATAACTGGTAAACCGTAAGAGATAGACCAAATCTTACTATACAAAAATGTAGATCTTGCTAAAATACACAGTTTATGTCTCAATAAATTCTTTTGTAGGGTGAACCATTTCGGAGATATGCCTTGTTATTTGTGTGAGTTTGGGAGAACCTATACTTCTGTCAAATAGAACATCGTTATTCATTTTTTATACGTGCAAAGAGGATGGAATTTGAAAGCTTTAAAAGATTTCACAGTCGCTCGAAGCCTACTGTATTCCCATATTCTCCTTGTGCTTACAATAAGATAAACAATACGATAATTTCTGCAAATGTTTATCTCAACTAACATGAATAAGATATAGGAATAAGAGTTTGTAAGAATGGCTAGTACAAGAGTAGAGAAAGTCACAACACATCTGATTTTTAATACACTATCTGCTGCATGCGCATTAGTTTTTGTTGCGCTCCTAGAGCTTTTCCAACATATGCTCCATTTATGTGACTTCAACTTCGGTCTTTGGTTTCAAAATCTGAAAATTTGTATAGCTTCAAAGGAGTCACACAGAAAAGCCTTAAAATATTTTCAGTGACCATAAAAGTAAATAAATTAAGGATACCCATCTGTGAAATTTTGAAAATCTACAGTTTTCATTGGATTGATTTGAAATTTTAACACAACAATCACTGTATAGTGAGGAGTAACTGTGCTAAATTTCATACATTTAGTCAGATTAGTTGCTAAAATATTCATATTTTATTATATTTTTTTAAATATTTGTATAAATGGTTCCCCATGATGCAATTTTGATGTGTAAAACTTAATAATTTTCAGTTATGTCCTGTAATAGAATGTTAGAAAATTGATGGGATAATTTTTTAATCTTGTTATTAGTTTGGATAAAAATAAATTTTAAAGTTAAAATTCATAATTTCTTTAATCTAAATTTCGAAATGTAGACTTTAATATTTAATTACTCAGCAGTTATTCACGTTATGAAAAAATTATCTCATAATTTCTTTTTAATGTTATTTCTAAGCAGATACACCAAATTTCATGCATAAGTACTGAAAATTGCATCGTTTGGAGCATTTTAAAGAGCAAATAGTGTTAAAAATAAAAATATGGAAAAACTAAGTTTGAAGTCATAGCAAGGATAATGGAACTGTATGGATTTAAATGGACATGACCACTTACAAGCAATCAGTTAGACGGCCATGTGACATAGTAATAAAAGCCGTAGGGCTAAAAAAGCATATCAAAATAAAGCAGAAGATTTAAACTATTTGATAAAACAAAAATCCATTTTTGACAATTTTTTAAATTTTTAGCGTTTTTACACAGATGGGTATCCTTAATTACTTTAACAGTAATTATTTGTTCTTCCTGCCAGAGACTGATGGTGTTTGTTGGCAAACTAGAGTTTATAAAATAATAAAGCCCTATTATTTTAGTTTTTGAAGCGCATGGAGCATTTTGAACATTAGGGCATTTTTCCATTGGGAATAAATTAAATAATTAATTCCCTCAAACGTATAAAGCAGGTTATGCCGGAACTTTGTGTGGTAGGTTATAACATAAACACCCTTAAGTTTGCAAAATTTTGATTTCATAGCTATAAAAATATAGAACATTCAAAATTCAGTCTCGGGGCCCCTTTACGGTGCTTTGACTTATTTCAGGGAAATTGTCTAAAATGTCTAGCTTTGAGTTTCTAGGCATAGGAGATTGTAGGTTCGAGTTCTGCTTCGGGCAAGGGTGTTTGTGTATTTATAAGGGTGTATATGTGTAAATAAATGAAAATAAAACAAAAAACAAGAACGGGTCAAAATATAGAAAATTAGGGTGGAAAACTCTTTAAAAGTGTGCTTTACACTTTTAAAGAGTTTTCCACCCTAATGTTCCATATATTTTCCTGGTGTAAAAGAATAGCTATTAACCCCAGCAATACCAGCGGGGGGGGGGGGATAATTAATGCCCGTCTTCTGTATTTTTTTAAATTCCGTAATTTAATTTTTTGATTAAAGACATGCAGTTAATAGTTATTATCAATCACTATTTCTATTACTCAATTGCTCAATTGTTTCAAAGTTTTCATTGTTGGTCTTTTTGAGAAACAATGAAATGTTAGGGTGGTTATAAAGTGCCGCCCCGTCGGTATAATGCGACTAATGTAAATAAGTGAAAAAGGAATAGTTAAAACTATGTTAAATATTACTTTTATAAACATGACAAAAGATAATACGGAGTTTTAAAAATTGCAAATCGCTCAGAGATTTTGTGTTACCAGTGGTGGCCACAAAGCCCCCCCCCCCCCCCCGCTTACCCGCGTTCTGTAATAAGGATTGACATTGCCGGGGTTAATGATGCAAGTTAATTCTTTCTAAAACAAGTTATAAATGCGACTTTCTTCAGTAGAGTTCTTTAGCAAGTTGATTATCGCTAATTATAGGTATATAACCTTTGATCTAGGCTACCGAGTATCAACTGTTTATCGTTTTATGAGCTGGCGTTTTATGGTCGTTAGCGTAATAACGCATTCGCGATAAGTCACATTAGCTATTGTTCTGTAGAGGCTAGAGATATTAGGGATGCACTCATAGACTGATAGTGTGCAATTTGCAGTCATTGCCAAGATTGAAATATCACGTTTTAAAAACAATTGCAGGGGAAATAGTGTTAGTTACTTTAGCTTGTCTAAGTTACCAAGGCCTTTTCAGATCACCTTTTTGTGAACTGGCAGTTAAACTTATTTTCTCCACTTTGCATAAGTAGGGGAAGAATTGCATTTGACCTAAACCTTCGATATTGAGATTTCATCGGACATATGTTTTGAGGGCCGCTGAATCCAGAAAAGTATTTTTAGAAAAAGGTCCGTATGTGTGTATATGGGTGTGAGTGTGTGCGTGTGCGTGTGTGTGTGTGTGTGTGTGTGTGTGAGAGAGAGAGAGAGAGAGAGAGAGAGAGAGAATGTGTGTGTCTGCGTACAGCATAACTCAAAAACGAAAAGTCGGTTAAAACCATTTGTTCCTGATGACTGGAGAATCAAATGCTTGAAAGCTCGAATTTTATAAATTTGACGCGGCAGAACACCCGAGAAGCAATTATTAGTAACATTCGCTACGAAAGTTTTAAGCCTTACATTTCAGGTACGTTAAACAGAAAACAGTTATTGACTTCTTGAAGAAATACCTTTTTTAACTGGAACATGTACATTCTGTATGTATGTGTGTTATGTAGGTTTTTAAATTTTTTATTTTTATTTGTATGTACGTCATTTTTTTATTTGATAATACTTTTTTCCCCACTTCTTTGGCCACATTTTCGTTCACTTCACCAGTTTGCCATGCGTTTCTCTTTCAATTTCTGACAGAGTCCGTGTTATCCGAGTTTTCGTTTATCCGAGGCACTGTTGACCCTCCTTGTCTCGGATAATCGAGGCTCGACTGTACTAATTTATGGGCGTAAGTCCTGTGCTTATCTCTTTGTAATTCCTATCCATAAATGCCAGGCTGCTCTCACACACTTATAATTCACCCTATGCTCCTTATTATCTGGAAAAGTAGAATCGAACTGAGAAATTCAATTATATCTACCTACGTCGGTAGAATGAATGCTTTACGGTTTGAAAATAACTGCTTCGCTCATAATAATGCGAAGTGTACGTTACTGTTAGTCGCAGAAATGATAGACTGAAGTTATTGCTAAGTCTATATAGTAGACACTTCTCTAAGACTGTAGAAATACGAAGGAAAAAGACGCGACTTTAATAAATGCACACTCTTTTGTTAACGTAAGTCCCACCTACATGACTGCCCGTACCAATGTTCCCACATAATGTTGCTAAGCCTTAAAGCTGCTGATTCCTGTCTGAAACACAATTGTTACTATATGCCATGTTCAAATTCCGAGAATTTCATTTCCTTTATAATATCAGAATTGTAGCTACGTGCCTGGCAAATGCACCTCCCCACATACGGACATCTGATTTCCAGGTGCACCTTGACCTAATGATATTATGTTGACTGTATTTCATTTTAATCTTAATTACCTAGCTACACTCGCTAATGACCTCATGATAAAATTGTACATTGTCCAGTGATGATTAACTCATGCTTATAACTAGACCTCGGATTTCAGGTAAAAACCTGTTTTGTTCCCCATGATGTATAGAAAATAAAAGTTGTATATATACTATGGAAATATATGCTTAAAATGGGGTCCTATGCAACCTAAAATACCTAATTTCAGGTTAGAACCTATGTTTACCTAATTTCACATTTTTCAATTTCTTCATTTGGTAATGTGGAAACGCCGCGTAAGTCTGTATGCCAGTCGTGCCTTGACAACAATTACAGCGAACAATGCATAATATGGAGGACATTAAGAACATTGTTTTGACACTGGGGGAGGATGTAGTGAACTTTACTTCAGCTAAAGAGCTTCTGTAGAACCCAACAATTGTCCATGATATTGCATTCATCAAATTACATTATGTATTTCTGGTCCCACTATTAATGCTATAGAATCCTCAGGCAAACTGGTCTACATGCAACTGGGACTGATAGAAGAGGTGAAAGAAAAAACCAACTTGGTTCCTGGTTATGTTGGTGAAAAAGTTTCTGAAAAACTCAAATCAGTGGTTCAAACGAACCCAACACTGACAGTTCTCCTCACAGTTGCTGACATCTTGTCTGGCAAAACACCTGAACATGAGTGTCCTGTTCTATTGCATCTAATACCAACATTTAAATATACTCCAGTGATTGCGTTTTATTTAAGCCACATTTGAAGCACAAAATCATTGCAGGAAAATAGCCTCTCTGAATCTCCATCGCACTTGAAGAAACGTTCACCCTTTCCTGACTTCAATAATAAACTGAGCAAAAATGAATGTCGCAACAATGGTCTGCCTACTACCATTATATTACCAACGAGTCAGCTATTCTGACAAAGCAACAATGCTTTCCCCATGGGTGGCTAATTTTCCGTGTCTCAATACATAGGGCCTTCGTATGTACATTAGGGCCGTCCTTAATTTTAAATTTTAGAAATTTACATGTGGCATCCGTTGGTTACATTCTATTGAGGATAAAAGTGATTTTAAAAAATTAGGCAAATTAATGAATATAAACACGTGTCCCAGTGACTATCAATTTTGTAGAAATCGTAGAATGTGTGTTAAACCATCCGCGCAGCGTAACAGCTTCGAATGCATGAGCTAGTTAGTAACACGTTGTGTAATGCATTAACTTCCTGCTGCACGAGATAAGATATACTGAAATTTTACCCTATAAGTATGAGCAATGTCTGCAGCAGTGCTTCCAATAGTTTTTCAGATTAGCTGTCCGGAAATCTCGATTAGTAACGCATTGCTACACTTCATTCTCATGGTTGTTGCCAGCAGTTACTGAAAATGAATTACTTGAACGACTACCTTTCAAAATAAAGAAATTTTACTGGAAGTGCTACAGCTACCAAGAGGACCAGGACAGACACAATGTGAAACTGTGTTTAAATGCTTACAAGAATGGGGTCTTACAAATTTCAAGTCACATGTTGCGATACATCATTAAATACAGGTAGTTCACGTGGAGAAAGCCATTACTGGAACTCCAACTTGGAAGAGATTTATTATATTTTCTATGCAGACATCATATACACGAAATAATATTAAGAAGTGTGTATGAAGCAAATATGGGTGATACTTCTGGGCCTGTTGTGCCACTTTCCAAGCTGTTCCGAAAGAAATGGTGATCCTTCAATGTTCGGCAATTCCGACCTGGGTTGGAAGATCTGCAAGTAAGTGAATAGTTGAAAGATTCATCAGAAGATATTCTATCGTTTACAAAAGAGGCTTTGCGCAGCCAACAAGCAACAGAAGATTTCGGAGCATTCTTAGAACTTGTGATATTTCTAGTTGTAGCTCCGTTTCGTGAAATATCTTTCAGAGTTCCTGGAGCATGCACGAGGGATTCTACAGTCTTAAGATATTCATATTCTGCAGTGAGTTTGTAGTCAATGAAGAGGAACTTTCAGGTATACTTACTTGCAGTATGTATATTTCTTGTACCTGTTTATACTAATGCCTGGGTTTCCTTCCACAGTGCAGTAGGAGCTCCAAATCGACTTAAATTGTTACAGTACCTACTGTCTTATGAAAAGATTGATCACATGATTTCTCAATTAACTTTAAAAAAGTTATGTTACCATTTTTATATCCGACACCTGAGAATGCTGCACTAGTGTTTTTCTGACAGGAAAGTTCCCACTGAAGTGAAGAAAAGAATAATCAAGGCTCTCAAATACCAGATAAATCCAGTTTATTACGAAAATGTGAAATAAATAGTAGGTACTTAAGACAACAGATATTCCTAGCTTTAGTTCCAAAGATATTTCAGACTTAATTTGCACAGAAACTTTCAATTTCTTCAAGAGATTTAACATTTCCACACATTTCATGTCCCTAGATCCCCAGCACTGGGAAAATAATGAATCTCACTTGCAGGGATATGAGATTGTTATATCTTTAAAAGTAGTCAATAATTCTGCAGAAATGCGTATTAAGTTAAACACCGACTTTAACAGTGTATTAACAAAAAATGAAGCACAAGAACAGTATATATTGCAAGCTGTGAGAAACTATTGGAAGCAAAAGGGGAGCACTGATGTAATCAGTTTAGTTCTGTAACATCTCTATTTCCATAACACGTATATGTATATTTGAACTCAACGTTTGTATCAATCAACATAATTTAAAATTAAGTACAAAAACATTCAAGTTAAAATTGTCTTACGTTTGATGTAACAAGATACTAACGCGTGTCACATCCTGTTTAAAGAATTACTAAGATCATGTATCACTCCTGCCAAAAAATGTACATAAAATATATTAGAATATAACCATCGTATCAAACTGATGTCTGAGAATATTTTTATTTCTACTGAAGAACCTAACTTAATAATTTTATTCTTTCCCTCAACTTCTGATATGTTGTAAAATTTACCCAAACAATACCTCAGTGATCGGGTACAATATTGATATCAGCTTTTGCAATCATTGTAGGAAGAGGGCGTTTCTGTAATGCAACCTGTACTTAAATTAAGAGGAAGACTCATTTTAGCATTTCTTGTTAAGAACTATATGTTATGGATTGATATACCCGCACTTAGCATATGGCATAATTGCATGGGGATATTCCTGTCGCATATCTCGCCGCGAGGAGGTTAAGAATAGGGCACTGCAATTTTTCGCATGGTTATCTATATAAAAGGGACTTTGCCCCTCTAAGTTCATCACGTGCTGCTAGAGTGTTCCTCTCTAGCGCACCTTCGAGATTCTCTCCAGCTGCCTGCCAGAGTTGCAGAGGTCTTAGCGGACGACAAAACAGCGGTTGATAGTTTTAAGTTTTTAGCGGAGTGTAATAACAATTTGAGGATTTAAAATTTTAGATATTTCTTTTTATGCTTTTTGACATATGTATCACCTAGTTTTATATCTGGCTATTCCACTGTTCTTTACGTTTATGTGTATATTTTCTTTGTTGCCAGTAGTTTTATTTTTGAATCAAATTTATATCTGGCTATTGCCATGAATTTTTAAGGGCGCTGATGACCTCGAAGTGAGTAAGTGAGTGAGTGAGTGAGTGAGTGAGTGAGTGAGTGAGTGAGTGAGTGAGTGAGTGAGTGAGTGAGTGAGTGAGTGAGTGAGTGAGTGAGTGAGTGAGTGAGTGAGTGAGTGAGTGAGTGAGTGAGTGAGTGAGTGAGTGAGTGAGTGAGTGAGTGAGTGAGTGAGTGAGTGAGTGAGTGAGTGAGTGAGTGAGTGAGTGAGTGAGTGAGTGAGTGAGTGAGTGAGTGAGTGAGTGAGTGAGTGAGTGAGTGAGTGAGTGAGTGAGTGAGTGAGTTTTGCTTAAGGGCCCGTCGACGACCTGGAAGTTGAGCGCCCTTATACCAAACCCTCCCTCCCTCTGCATGGGGATAGAGTCCAACTAAGGATATAAACAGAATATTCACTCTACAAAAGAGGCTAATCAAGATTATGTAGGGCTTAAAGAAAACAGACTTGTCCAGAAGCACTAACTCACTGTATATTTTGAAATAATACTTGCAAGAACATACCAATAACCAAATACATAATTATGATACCAGAATAAATAATAACTTTCACTCGATAGCTCACAGGACTGAACTATATCAGACTAATCCCAGTTTTGCAGCTTGCTACCTTTGCAATAAATTGCCAGAGGAGATAACAGGAATAAAAACATAAAATAACGCCTTGTGCAACAGCCCTGACGGGCCAAGCCTTACCGCCCGGTCGCTGCGTCCCCCACCTCTGCCCACTACAGGCGTCATGAGTGGGATGCAGTAATGGAAGGTGGGACGTGGTCATCGCCCGCCCCCCCCCCCGAATCCTCCCAGCTGGTTATGTGGCCTTCGCTACCTGGGACTGCTACTATAGTAGGTAGCTCCTCAATTGGTCACTTCGGGACCCTACGAGGCTGAGTGCACCCCGTGCCAGACCTTCCAGCGGGAGAAGAATCCCTACGCCAGTACCGGGGATCGAATCTGGGGCATCCGCACCACAGGCAGGCGCGCTACCACTGCGCTACGGAGGCGGTCGATAAAAGGAATACAAAGAATAAACAGATTTTAAAATGAATTGAAAAATGATAATTTTATACATTAGAAGAATAGGTAAACATGTATGGTTATTATTAAAATATGCACTGGTAAAGTCAATATGTCTAATTTCTGCAAACTTTAACCACAAAAGATCACATAACCCATATGCATTAATAAAGTTGATGTTTGCACATACCTAAATAAAATTGTAATTATCTAAAGTAGTATGAGTTTGTAAAGTCTAAATTAATATATAGTTGTAATAAAATTCCAATATTGTATATATACTTTTGACATTGTGCAAATAACATATATGATCATTGGGTTGAAAAATAAATATAAATATTAAATATAATATTATGCATATGAACACTCAATTTCGAGACCTTGTTATCAGTAAACTTAAACAGTAGCGCTGTAAAACAACGCCACAACCTGATGTACATATAACACACACAAACAGATTGTCTATAGCTACTAGAGACTTTCACGCATTATTCTTTTAGCTGCATTTCCTGAATCATGATAAGTGTTCACCTAGAAACTGTTTCAAAGAAAGCAACATGGCCAAGTTAAATGCAACGTGCAACAACACTTGCTGTCTGACACAAATTGTTTCTCTTAGTAATAAGCTGAGGCGAAGGAAAAAACAAAAGAATCACACATTTTTCATCTCTTCCAGCGCAGATTGATGAAGTTTCATGTTCCGGAAGCGACCAATGGCGCAAAAGTGTTATCTGATACAAGTTTGCATATTTTCCGTAACAAGCTTTTGTCTTTCTCTAGAGCTATACACTTTAAAAACGCAGTAACAATGAAAAGAAATCAATGAGCTGTTAGCAGTAAATCCAAACTAAATAGTTTATTTTATACCAAATTTCAAACACATATTTTAGTCAAAAACTTTTTGAGAAAACATAATACAATGAACATTTTCATGTGAAGCATTTCTGGAATGAGTAGTTTTGTGAAAAGAATTTCACCTTGAACTCTTGCCAGAAGTAAATACGGCATTGGGAATGTATTTAACTTATCGGTTTTCAAATTATGATGCACGTATATGTACGCGCAATCATACATATACAGACACTCTCGTGCACACATAAACTCATACAGCGCACACACAAATACATACACTCTCACACAGATACACTGTCACATACATACACACTCACACCGTACACAACACACATTCACACACGCACACACACGCGCGCGCGCGCACACACACACACTCACACACGCACACACCCATACACACGCACACACACGCACACCCTCACACACGTACACAAACTCACACACCAACACACATACACACACGCACACACACGCGCACACACACTCACACACGCACACACCATACACACACGCACACACACGCACACACTCACACACGTACACAAACTCACACACCAACACACATACACACACGCACACACACGCACACGCGCACACACACTCACACACGCACACACCCATACACACACGCACACACACGCACACACTCACACACGTACACAAACTCACACACCAACACACATACACACACGCACACACACGCGCACACGCGCACACGCACACACCCATACACACACGCACACACTCCCATACACACACGCACACACCCCCATACACACACGTACACTCCCATACACACACGCACACTCCCATACACACGCACACACCCCCATACACACACGCACACACCCCCATACACACACGCACACTCCCATACACACACGCACACTCCCATACACACACGCACACTCCCATACACACGCACACACTCCCATTCACACACGCACACACGCGCGCACACGCACAAACACACTCACACACGCACACACCCATACACACACGCACACACCCATACACACACGCACACACCCCCATACACACACGCACACACCCCATACGCACACGCACACACACGCACACACACGCACACACACGCACACACGCACACACACTCACACACGCACACAAACTCACACACCAACACACATACACACACGCACACACACGCGCACACGCACACACACTCACACACGGACACACCCATACACACACGCACACACCCACACACACTCACACACGCACACACATACACACACGCACACACTCCCATACACACACGCACACACACTCAAACTCACACACACAAACTCACACACACTCACACACTCGCACGCACACACACTCACACACGCACACACACTCCACAACACACCCACACACCAGCACACACACTCACATAAACTCACACTCAAACACACGCACGCACACACACGCATGCACACACACGCATGCACACACACGCACGCACAGACACGCATGCACACACGCGCACACCTCCCACAACACCTCCCGCAACACACCCACACACCAACACACAGACTCACACATGCACACACTCACACGCACTCATACACACCCATACTCTCACTCACACACGCGTGCGCACACAGACACACGCACGCACACACACACACTTACACGCATACACATATTCGCACTCATACACGCGTAGACACACACACACACTTACACACATACACATATTCGCACTCATACACGCGTAGACACACACAGGCACACACACGCACACACACACACACACTTACACGCATACACATATTCGCACTCATACACGCGTAGACACACGCACACACACACATACACATATCCGCACTCATACACGCGTAGACACACACAGGCATAACACATGTTTCTTTCCTTCTTTCCCTTCTGCCTTTGCAGCGTAGAGGTAAACATTTTTCTGGTGGGACATTTTTTAGTATAGTTTAATTTAGGTTAGTTCAGTTTATAATGCAATCTGTATATAATATTTTTTATGGAAATATTATATTGATTGTGACCAAAAGCAGCAGAATTCCACTAGGCATAGTGAAATCAATTTCAAGCTTAAAAATAGATGTATAATTACTTCAAATATAAACATATAAAACGTTTCAATTAATTCGGTACAAACTTAATTTAGTTATTTTAAGTTTTAAGGCTTAAAAATTGGCTAAACTAATACTTGTGTTGCCACATGAAAGCACTGATGTGATAAGGGTGTTTTCCGTCATAGTCGATATGAACTGCAAAAGAAGAGAACGAGCTAAGACCTCAAACCCTGAGTGACCTCTTAAGAGTAAAAATCGGTCTACAAACTGCTGTGTTTAATATCCGAAAACAGATGAGCATATAAATCAATTTGGAAAATCCGTGTAGATAAAACGTTCAAGAAGTGCTACAAAAACATTTCCGACACTGAAGACTCTTAAAATATTGTAAATAGCCTACGTACATACGCCTTTATTAATTTCATTTATATTATTGTATTTTATATCAAGCTTCTTAATAGGCCGAAATACATAATAATCATGGCCACTGCTATTAATTCGTCATCTGGCTCCTCGTTGAGAAAGATATGTGTTGTAATTTTTAAGTAGGGGAAATATTGTATTCCGTCCAAAAATTCGATGCCAAGATTTCACCGGAAATATGCGTTTTGAGACCCCTGAATCCAAGTAAAGCATTTTTACTTTACTACGTGTAGTAGACGATGTGTTGTATTCCAGCTAAAAATTTGATGCCGAGATTTCACCGCAAATGTATGTTTTGAGGCCCCCTGAATCCAAAAAAGAAGCACTTCAGAAAAAGATCCGCGCATGCGCGCTCGTGTGTGTGTGTATGTGTGTGTGTCAGTCTGTGGACAGCATAACTCAAAAACGTAAAGTCGGTTAAAACCAAAGTTGCTATTTAAATTTAACATCTTTCAAGGATGCGACACAAAGATTTTGACGAAAATTCCTCCACCCTGAACTACCCTTTACGCGGAAAGTTCTTCGAAAATTCTAATTTTCTCAAAAATGACTAAGAATATTCATTAAAATGCCATATGTTTAAGATATTTTTATGAAAATGAAATGTATATTTTGAATTTTCTGGCTATATCCCATGTAGTCCTGTTTACTCTTGATGCATTTACATAACTGGTAAACTGTAAGATATAAACCAAGTCATATTATACAAAAAATATAGATGTCATTCAAATACAAGTTTTGTCCCAATGCATTTTGTTGTCGAGTGAACCATTTCGGAGATATTCCTTGTTACTTGGGTGAATTTTGCAATACTTAAACTTTTCTCAAATGGAAGGTCGTTATTCACCTTTTTATTTCTTGACTGTGCATAGAAAGCGGAATTTCAAATTCCTCATACAGCAACTAGGTTTAAAAGATTTGACTATCCTTCAAAGCCTACTGTATTAGCATATTCCCCTTGCACCTACAAGCAAATATACAATAAGTTAATTTCTGCAAATGTTTATCTGGACTAACATGAAGAAGATAGCGAAATAAGAGTTTGTAACAATAGTTAGTACAAGAGTAGAGAAAGTCATATGAGTACAACACATAAGATTTTTTTTTCTTTTGTAGCGGAATGTAGAGGAATTTTGTTCGACCTGCAGCGAGTTGGTCGGCAACGCTGACTATAGGTCTTCACTTGATAGATAAGGGTAGAAAATAGAGAACTCTACAATCATCATAAATATATAGTAAATTCTTTGTATCACGCTGTAAAATAAACCAGAGTTTTGGGGTGTTTTCGTGGAGATTTATTTTAATTCAGTAAGTGCATTAAAAACTTGAAATATGAACATCATGGCATAGCAATTCAAGCTTTGAAATAGTTCTGTTAATTGAAACCATTAAAAATTGATCTAATATTAATCAGCAATCCCAGAAGAATATGAAAGTTAATGAAGTAAGATTCAAACAAGACTCACCAGTAGCTTCCGAATCGCCTAACGATACGATTGTACATATTTCTGCAAAATCTGCGAATTTCCTCCATGGTCTTCTCTAGATTGACGGAAACTGATTTCAGAAGAGAAGGTGACAAACTGAGTCTCAACTACGGACACCTCTAGCAGACTGACTGCAGATCCGCAGAAGTGCCACTCGCGCCTCCAGCTAGAATGTTCGACTGCTTGACAACTAAGAAGCGGCTGGTGACTGGCTGCCACTTTCGCACTGTCAAACTCGTGACGAGGCACGCACTCCAATTGGCTAAGGCATTCCCTCGATAAAGAATTAAATAATAATCAAAGGAGGTCTATCCTTTTAACATTGGCTCTGGTACGAAGCCTTGGATGTGCACCTCTCCTACCTTCATTATTAAATCAACATCAATAATTGGTTGATCACAAAATTTTGATCCACCGATGTTTGTTAGATTTTGAGAGGTTTCATAACAAATTCCAGAAGTCTAATTTTGAAGGTAACTGTTAATTGCTCCCTATATTGGGAGGGGTTGACCACAACCACAATAGAACCAAGCAGTAAAACATGTCACAGGAATAAGTGCTATGATGTGAAATCATTAACATAACTACATAAGCACATTTTCACTTTCCACTCTTTGAGACCCAAATACAAGCCACAACAAATGCAGTCCTCATTGTCATTTTACAACCCAAATTATTCCGCTTTATTTGTACAAAACAAGATCAGTTATAATACATTTATACTGTCTTCCTAAATATTAAGTAAGATAAATATATATGAAAAAATTATTCCACGTTCGGTGTATGTAAAAAATGAATATTTGTCGCAAAAAGCATACAATACCAGAGCCGTTGCTGCTGTATTGTTTTTAATCTCTGCTGAGAAAAACCAGTTAACAATTCATATTTTCTCATTCCTTAATTTCACTTTTCACAACTCTTACAAAAAATAAGCGTGAATTTATTCGTGATTACCATTTATTTATTCTACGGGCAGCTGCTACCCACTCTTGAGAAACGTGAGCATGTCACTTAAATTAATTTTTTATTATTATTTTTATTATGATGATGATTATTATTGTCATTATTATTATTGTTATTGTTATTGTCACTGTTACTGTCACTGTCACTGTCACTGTCACTGTCACTGTCACTGTCACTGTCACTGTCACTGTCACTGTCACTGTCACTGTCACTGTCCCTGTCCCTGTCCCTGCCCCTGTCCCTGTCCCTGTCCCTGTCACTGTCACTGTCACTGTCACTGTCACTGTCACTGCCACTGCCACTGCCACTGCCACTGCCACTGTCACTGTCACTGTCACTGTCACTGTCACTGTCACTGTCACTGTCACTGTCACTGTCACTATCACTATCATTATCATTATCATTATCATTATCATTATCATTATTATTATTATTAATTATCACCATTATTATTATCATTATTATTATCATCATTATTATTATCATCATTATCATTATCATTATTACCATTATCATTATTATCATTATTATTATTATCATTATTATTATTATCATATTCTTATCATTGTTATTATCATTATCATGATCATCATCAGCATCATCATCGTTATAATTATTATTATTATTTTTTTTTAATCATCATTATTACCACCACCACCGCCACCACCACCACTACCACCGCCACCACCACCATCACCATCACCATCACCATCACCATCACCACCACCATCACCACCACCACCGCCACCACCACCACTACCACCACCACCAATACCACCACCATCACCACCACCACTATCACCATCACGATCAACATCATAAACTGCATCGTTGACATCTTTGTCTGGCCAAAGGAAGCTCCTTCGTTATAAGGCCAACCTCCTCCATTTATGCCTAATTCACATTTTGCTGTTCAAATCCGCGCATGAAACATTTAATACTGTGTGTCATATGGTATCATTTTCTGCATATGTCCCACTCACTATTCGTTTAGGTGCTACTCTTAACAACACGTGTTTGCACCACTATCCCAACGAATTCCTTTTTTTATTTTTTTTTTTTTTTTCTCCCCTCTCTAACCCACTCCTTACAGAGCAGTTTAATGTCTTATTTAGTCTGCGTGTTTCACATTGTCTGCGTGTTTCACATTTTCTGCGTGTTTCACATCCTCCCATCTTCCACATATCCACACTTCAAGTGGTTTCATTCGTTTTTTTTTTTTTTAAATCGTTTTTATTAACTCGTTCTCTTCTCTGCCTTATTTGTCTGTTCTGTACAAATTTTGCAACCGATTTGAAACTAACTTCCCGATGAGCTAGAGACTTGAAGATTTTAACATAGGTCAGAACTGGATGACAATGTAATATTAAATCGCTTTCAAGAAAAATCCTGCTCCTAAACTACGCTTTACACGGGAAGAAGTTTAAACTAACTTCCCGATGATATAGACTTGAAACTTTGTGCTGGATAATAATGCAAATTAACTCATTTTCAATAAAATGCACCTCCACATAGAAAAAAACTAAACTCCCTGATAAGCTAGAGACTTGAAACTTAAAACATAACATTGGATGACAATATTAATTTCATTTCAAGAAAATCTCTTCGCTTCGAACTATCCTTTCCATGGAAACATTTTCGAAATATTTTATTTTCTCAAAAATGGCTATGAGATTTGGATTAAAATAACATGTGTCTTAGAATTTTCATGGCAGAAAAAAAAATGTCTTGAATTTTCTTGGAATAAGTCTCTGAGATCTCTAAATAACTTTTGCATAACTGGTAAACCATAAAAGTTAGACAATAGAGATAGATAATAGTAAAGAGTGTTGGGTGTAGCTGTCGTTGAGAAAAATTACATAACAGTTCATACCATTTGCAGTGCAATAACATTTTTAGTGACTTAGGTGGACATGTATTAATTATATATCTATTGCATGCGCCCCACGTTTTTCGTTTTAAATCTTATATGATTTTTCATATCTATTAAACGTTCACAATCACAAATTTACAGGACAATCTGTATGGGTTAACAAACTATAGGAGATTATAAATCTGTACAGGGCTAGGAGAAATTGTTACACCTTTTTAGTCCATTTTAAAAACATTGTACATTAAAATTATTTTAGTTGTATTAATACATAGGTTTACATATTATAGAACATTCTTCATACAAAATAATAAGTAAATGAAACAAATCAATAAATATACCTAACAGAAGTGTAACCGTAAACGTCACAGCTGTTTTATGTTCGCTTGAATTATTACACTAACGTTTAATGTCTACCTTATGTCTTGAATTTGAAGTCAAAAATCGTATTTTAAAACTTTCATTTCTGTGTGTGAGTGTGAATGTAACTTTTTCCACAATAATGGGTATGCTGATAGTTATGAAAACTGACATATTACCTAGCTTACCCATGTAGATTTCATTTTAGAAACAGGCTACATGTGACCTTAATAAGTTTTACCGAAGGGAAGAGGGTGCCCCACTATTTGCACGTATTTTATGAAAAAGCTAGTCAAATATCTGAAAATTTTATTTTTTAAAAGAACTAGTTGTCATAAATCGAAAATAATAACCAGGTTTGTTCAAGTGTCCTTGTGCAGCATGAATGTAAATGTTTACTACAATTAGATCAAAACTTCTGCATAAGCCTTATTTTATTTGTTTAAAAATGTAAACTTGAGGAAAACTGAGTTTTCTGAAAACGTGCATTTCAAATATACATACAGGTTACCTGTATACTTGGAACTGGCTTGTAGTGTTACGATACGATCTCAAACAGTGGAACACAGCCCAGTGTTACAATATGTACTGTAAAGCAATCTTTGATTAAAAAAGAGAGTATAATAATGGGTGATTTCGTACCTGTCCCGTCGAATTCCAAGCGTGCCGTACTCCCGGTTATTTTACCTGGGCAGGCAGAACTAATAGGCTCTGGAAATCTTGTCCTCCCGGATCGAAGGGCGACCCCCCCCCCCCCCATGCGAGGTACAAGTCTGAAGGGGTGGGTGAGGACGCGGGTCGACACAGCCTCCGCCGGGACGATTTTAACTGGGAAAATGTAGGAACCCTGCCCTCTGCTCTGTCGTGACAACATCCCACTCCTCCTTCGAATCCATCCTCTCCGTCAGGGGTATAGGCACAAAAGGTCGCCTTTCGGTGGAGGTGCTAAGTAAGCTCTGCTCCGTAAGTTTTCATTGGGTCAGTGCTTGGCATTTTGTTCATACTGAGGAAAATTTTAAGTAAACTCACTTGACTACTTATTTCGATTTATTTTCATATGCATTTTACAAATTGTTCACTAGAACTCATTTTTCTTTCTACTTCCAAGTTGCGGGGCCAAAATGGAGCTTATTCTCGTAGGTATACAGAGGGCTAGGCAACGGACAATTTAATGTTTATACAACCCTGCACCATATGTTTACGTGATGCATGGATTCATTGCGTTACATGGTCACTAGTTTTTATGTTTATGCCTAATTTCCAAGCAAGTGTATTTGTTTTAATAGAAATCCAATAATAAGGTATGGTCTTACAGATTACACCTTTTCTTGCATCCTGTATTTGGTTTTGAATTTGACCTACTAAGGTTATACTCTCTGTTTCGTAAGTCTGTATCTGTCTAACAATTCATGGTCAATCCATATCTAAAATTGATCAGGTGTATTTAAGCTGGCGTTAACTTGTATTACACATGAAATGGTGATTTTTTTATTTGGGTATCAGGTAATCAATATATTGGTAAATCATGTAAAAGTAGTTTTCTTGTGATATCTTCATTATATGTTTAGTTATAGCCTGTTGAATTTGACATTTCTAAAGCGGGTGTGGCGATTTAAATGCTACTTTACTGTGCACTTCAATATTATCATTTTTCTACATGAAACAGGTTTCAAATTTTCCTCCTAAAGTATTGCAAAGTTCAATGTTTGTGTGCTAGATGGCATAATGTGGCAATTGAAAAACTAGTAGGGTAAAGGCGGGGCAAATGGACAGAGGGGCAAACGGACAGCTTCTAAGTAATTTTAGCGTATTTTGGCTTCCGAGGTTGGTAACGGTGTATGCTGTGACGCAGAGTGTTCATCTGGCTTCTGTTGATCAGCTGTATAAATATTTCCTGTGTAGACCTTCCAGAATTGTTGGAATCCAGCTTCAAAGCTCTGCAGGTAAAAATATACGTGTATAAATTTCTGAAACTGTAAGAAAATGCGCTGAGTTTGCAAGGATTATGCGGATTATGAGGGCTTCTAGAAACTTCTGCTACGTGTTATAGTCATCATAGGGAGTACCTTGGTATGTTGTTATGCTTACTGGAACCAAGGAGCTGCTGCTCTCTCTCAGGGAAGCTGTATATTAAGGGCGTGTAGAAGGGGGCAAATGGACAGCTTGCTGTGGGGGCATACGGACACGCTCTTATCGAAGCTTTCTGAGAGACAGATATAATTGTGAACCACATAAAAATTTTTTCCAAAGTATTCGCTAACTAAAATAGGTTGTTTATGATTTGTAGTTATTGTTCGGAACCGGCAAAGAACTTTAAATCGCTGTACATGGAGCAAAGACTGCATGTCAGGTGCTGTGAAAACTGTAAGAGAGAATAGAATGCTTTTGTGGAATAAACTTGGTAACATTTTTAACTGTGATGAAACAGGGCTGCAGCTGATTTAAATACCAAAAAAGTGATATCACAGCGCAGTAAGAAAGATGTAGTGAGCCGGGCAAGCTGTGAAAAGGGTGAAACCATTAGTGTGATGGCATGTGTCTCAGCAAGTGGGCAATATGTGCCCCCCTTTATAGTAATGAAAGGTCAGCGATACAATGAGAATTTTGAGATTGTATGCCTCCAGGATCTAAAATTGTTCTATCAGAAAGTGGCTACATGAAGTGGGAACAATTTGCAGAATTTCTTTAGCACTTTATTTCCGTGAAACCTAGTAGAACTGTGTCAGTGGATTCAGGAGCTGCAGAATTTATCCTTTCAATCCCAACAGTCTTACAGACCATGTATTTTGTCCAGGACAAGTTCATTTACAGAATGAACAACATGAAAATGCAGAACCTGATATTGAAAATGAGATCCTTGAAGCTAAGAGTCAGGCACCGTTGGACATTCTTCAAGATGCAATCCCAGAGAATGGGAACAATTGCTAAGTTCGCAGATCACCAACACAAGCAGGCCTGACTCAAGTTTCTACACCCTCGACAAGCTCGACTCGGTAAGTCCTCATCCAATAACTACTCTGGAAATTAAAAGCAAACCAGGAACTAAAAGAAACTCGAGAAAGTCTGAAGTTATTACAAGCCCATAATTTATAAATTATCTGAAAAAGATGAAGACTGTCTGTGCTAAAAAGGAAAAGGCGGTAGCAGCGAAAGCCCGGAACACTGGAGCTAAGAAGAAGAATCTTGTCTATGAAGGAGAAGATATCTGGAAGAAATGCCGAAATTGCTACAAGGAAAGTGAGAATTGGGTTCAGTGCCTCAACTGGTGCAAACTGGTACCACGTTAAGTGTGTAGAGGCTGGAAATGATCCATATTTCATGTGCCACAATTGTATAAGTGATGACAGTGACTAAAATTATTGGTGTCCGTTTGCCCCCAACAGAGTGTCCTTTTACCCCTGTGGTTGGGGCAAACGGACATTGTAACATCCTTAAACTTATTAATATTTTTCTGTTCATGTATCTTATTCCAGACTATATAATTTTCAGTTTTGTCAAATGAAGGTTCGGTGCTTCTGTTAAAATAATATTTTTGACTCTACAGTAAATAGTATGACCTTCATTATGAAAAATGTGCTTAGCCTGTCCATTTGCCCCGCCTTTACCCTATGTGTAGGTCATGTTCAAAAACAATGGGAAGTTTTAGAGCTACAGTGGAGGAAACTACCCCAGGTACACCAAATACTTTACACTCAGTTTCCTGCTAATTACACTTTTCTTTATAAAATGCAACTTTTCTCATGTATTATTGGATAGGATTGCGTGAATTATTGTGTGGTTATTATTAGGTATGTTACTGTGAACATGAACCTAAAATATAACTCATTCTGCTAAATACTGCATGTAAAAAATGTAAAACTTAAAACAAAACTTCAAAATTAATTAAAAAATAATTAAAGCATAAGGGACACTGGGAGTGAAATTTGAAAGTTCCACATTTCTTGATAGATTTTCTGAAATTTTTACTGTGTTTGTATTTTATGAGAATAGGAGCTACACCAAATTTCATTAAAATTGGATAATTCGTTTATGATATATAAATTATTTTATGAATTTAACAGGCACATTTTAAAAATAGAGCTCGCGTCTATTGACTTTTCAAAATTAATTTATATTGGCAGAACTGATACTCTAAAACATGGGTAACAATTGTATGAAGAGATATTTTAAATACGTTTGTTGATTATGCTGTACATATTTTTTTTTATATAACAAAGAAAGTTTAATCTTAAAAATTATTGATTTTTTTCGTACAAAAAAAAATGGTTTTAAAATTCATGTTAATGATAACATCAATATTGAAGCATAGTTTTGTTTAGCTGCTATTTATTAATACTTTTGAAAACTTTCATTGAATTTGAAGCAAAACTCAGACGCGACCTTCTTTTGGAATGTGCAGAAATGTAGTTTTGAGAAAACCAGGCTTTTATATATGAACATGCTGTGTACATTAAGGGAAGAGCACTATTTGAAAGGGCCGTAATGACCACATGGAGTGGGGGATATGAAAAATGTTAGCTGATCCAAATGCACAGGAGTTCCAGGAATATTTTAAGGTAAAAAAACAATTTTCGACTTTTTGACAATTTTGACCAAAATTTCACTCCCAGTGTCCCTTAAGTTGCAAATATTACAGGTTCAGGTTATTAAGCATGTCCACGAGATAGATGAAATAAATTTTGGTGTTACTGTGTATTTCCCTTCCACAGTAAATTACCTTTACCCCTTTTTATTAGAGGATGAAGCATCTTCTAAAACGAGTTGCTTTAGGCATAAACAATTTAAATTTGCATCATAGATAATTATGATGATAATAGTAAACACACAAAACTTCAAAAAAATTGGATATCTCTATATATTTTTCTGTCAACGGAGGAAAAAATACACTTTGCAAGTTAACGCCACCTTGAGAAAGTTCTGAGCCTCCGAAGTCATTTGAATCATCACTGTTCTACAAAAACAAATGTTTCTATTTCTGGTGGAAAATGAGTGATTCTATAAACATCTTAACGCTAAATTCAAATCTGCTTTTAGTTTTCATACATCGGAGATAGTAAAACACTAGTCCGATTTTTAATTTCTCTTAATATTTTCATACAATTATACACAGGGTGTCTCAAAAACACCGACAATGCTTATATGCTGTGCGGGACGGCAACCTGATCGGTTTTCAAATAGGAAGCCCTGTCCGGAAATGCACGGTTTGGACGCTGTAGCGCATTGAAGTGTGGGAGGGGTGTACGTTTACATTTCGTCAATAAACCCAACATCGAGCTGTCTACATTACAAGCGGGCTTCAAGCTGTGTACATTCTATGTCATTGCAGAACGCCGTGGTGAACCTCGTGCACATGAACCCATACGTGCTATCTTCTTTCTTTTTTGTAAGATTTTCAATCGCTCCGTAGACTCGAGCTATACGGTCCTCCACTGGCGTTACAGGAGTGCTATACACCATACTCTCACACAACTCCACGGAAAATAGTCGAGAAGTGTCAGATCTGATGACCGTGCTGGTCATGAAACTGGTCCACTTCTAGCAACCGATCGATTTGAATATGCGATGTTGAGGTGATTGTGCAAATTTACCTCAAAGTGTGTTGGAGCTCATGTCGGCCATTTCCGCAGCTGTGTACCGGTACAGTCCGGTGCACGGAAACATTCCGATATGAGGAACAGCTGTTTAGGTTGGTAGTGAATGGCACCACGCCCCCAGTTCAAACCCCTGTTAGCAATAGGAAGACGTATGCCTGCCCTTTGTTTCGCTATGGCGGAGGTGAACCAGAAGCCCAGATAGTTTAAGGGGAGGTTGTAAGCTCTATGCTTGCAATGTTAATTTTAAAAAGTTAAACTCCGCTTTTCAGATATACTATTTGCTCTGGAAATGTGAAATTTGGTACACATATCAATCAATCCTTTCTAATTATACCGACTTTTTCATATTACATAGATATGTTTATTTATATTTTTAAAATAACTGTATTGAATATATTACTTTTTTTTCAACCATTTTTTAAAAAGAAATATTTCTAGCATCCATGATTTTAATGATAGTGTTATAAGAAAATGTCAGTACCACCACAAATAACCCAGAAATGAGTGGTAAACGTTTCATTACACTAAAATATATGGTTCCTGAGAAAATGGGACAAATATATGCAGAAAAATAAGTTTGAGATAAACCTTAACCAAAATTAGGGAAGGTTGTAAGCTCTATGTTTGCAATGTTAATGTTAAGAAGTTTAACTCCACTTTACAGAGAAACTATTCACTTTAGAAGTATGAAATTTTGTACACATGTAAATCAATGCGTTTTTAAACGTACTGGCTTCTTATATCACATGGATATTGTTTACATATTTTTTTTTTTTAATTAACGAATATGTTATTTTTTATTCATATCCATTTGTGGACAGTTAAATTTATTTTAAAGACACTTCTGGCAACTTTTTAGGGGTTAAAAGACTAGATCATGATAAGATAGGGGTTAAACTTGCAAAATCAGCAAAAAACACAAAATTGATATTTTTGACCCAAACCAGCTTACAACTTCCCCTTAAGCGACATTGAAACATATCATCGGACTTTGATTATTTTATCAGCAGTTATTGAGGACAGGAGCAGGTTGCCAATCCTTTTCGAATAATGAACCTTCTCAGGTTTGTGTAGTTTTCTTGGGAAGGGAATGAGGGATGAGGTAGATTTATCTGTTTTATTATGTGTATTAACTTGAACTCCACATTGCGCATATTTATTTCGAAATATGTCATTTCATTACTAAATAATTTAAAGCTGTAACTTAAGCTCTATCTACACAAAATATACCGAGCATACAAAAGCATGTTCGTCACGTAGACAAACATAAGGGGAAAACACAAAGACGATAATGTTCTAGTAATTAATTCATAAGTCCCCATTGCTTATAACATCACCCATTCTGCGTGGTACTGAGCTAATTAGGTTCTGGATATATTCCTGTGAATTTATACATTCGTCCCAGGTACTTTCCATTATCTGCCATTGTTGGTCCCCTGTGTGTGGCCTGTTGTGAACGATAGCTCTGTTCATCTGTTTTTCCATTTCTACCCACACATTTTCAATGGGATTCAAATCCGGGCTTTTAGGCACCCAGGGTGCAAGCTGAACGTCAAGTTCATGATTTGCAAACCACTGTTGCACACGACGTGATGTGTGGACGTCACTATAGTCCTGTTGAAATTGGAGAGGTAGAACTGGAACATAAAAATTCAATGCCACACCTGGGATTTGAACCACAGACCCTCCACAGACAATGATGATGATGATTGATGACGACGACGATGATAATTGTTACAAAGAGAGGTCAGACTGTTACGGGGCACGTTTTGGATCCTAAATCCTTCAATAATTGTAATATTTTGATTTTTAAAGACTTCTAATAAAACTTAAATCCTTCCCTACAAAATAAATTTTTGCAACGTATTTTGGATTGGACGTTCGGAGAAATTTAGAATTGCCTTGCATGACCTGTAAAGAGGGTTGACAAAAATATCAGTATGTTGTGAAAGGTTTATGAATAAATATTTCATATAAATTTGGTCTTATACCATATACACAATTGTCATCATTTTAATGCTCTATGTTTTCTCCATTGAATGATATGGCTAAAACTCATTACATACCTCTCATCCGCGTGAGAGACTTTGGTTTACTCGGAAAAGTGTATGGCGAAAGTCAGTCTGTTGCGCGTGGAATTGTTCTGCTGTGTTAATTTGCAGCGTTTCACGAAGACGTTCTTGGTATTAAATACGTAGGCTTAGTCTGCATTATTTACTGTATAATGCCTTTGTTTTGCATTTATTGATAAATGAACGTATTAATTCCTAAATTTCATAAACTGTGTCAACTGTGGTTCCACTAGCTTTTTAGCAAACTTTGGCACTGATTCAGCAGAAAATAAATTTTGATCGGTCCCTTAAGAAGCAACGAAAATTCTGATTATGCTCAAAATGTAGTATGTTTAAAAACAACTAGAAGTAGACAGGTCCTAGATGAACAACAGACACTAATTCTGACAACAAAGATAAAGAAATGCGCTTCTTCCCTTACTGAAATGCTACACTGTCGCATCGCATATGAAAGGACCCTTTGTGGTCGCCTGCTGGGTCCACCCTGTCAATAATCGGGCTTCTCAATTTCGAATAATCCAGAATCTCTTTGATACTTACCATCTAGGAAAACACCTACGTTCGAGGTAGCAACACCAGACGCGGTTGTTCCAATACTTCAAATTAAGTTCTGTAACCGGAATACAAAGTCCGCGAGTCCACAGGTCTGCGTTTACAAGAGGTGAAATGGATGCAGCCGTTTCTCTAGCAGGATTCTCTAGTACTACTTCTCCTTGTATCCATGACACGTGCAATTGCACGAGTAATCTTGTTGAATAAGGCTGCAGTTCTCGAGTACTTTTTCGAAGCCTGATGTGAGCCGTGTTCCACTTGACTCAACATCCAGTCCATAAACAGAGACGCAGTCTCTCTCAGTCACCTATGGATGAACTGTAAGCAGTGTTGCCAGGTTGAGGGAATTTTCCCTGGGCGTAGGTATTTATCAAGTCAAAAAGGGAATAAGGGAATAAGGGAACTCTTTGGAAATCAGGGGAGTTTTCAGGTAACATTTCAAGAATTTCAGGAATTCAAATTCATTTACCAATGCACTTCTGTCTGTAACTAAGAACTTTTCCTCATTAGACGTTTCAGCATTAAATGAAATTATTACTTCTTTAACAGTTTCTGCAGTATACATAACGAAACACCATTGAAGCAAAGATCGCGGAAAAGAAAATGCTACCATGTCGACGGGCCCCTAAACCACTCTCTCGCTCGCTCACTCACTCTTAGCACGCCACATCTGGAAACTATCGCAAAGCGACAGTGAGTCGTCCGTTTGTAGTTCACTTCTGCGTTGACTGTTGAGTAAGATATGCGTGTGCTAGTTAATCACAAGCTGTGTGTGCGCGTGCGAATGAACGTTCGTATGAACGTTTACAATAATTACTAACACGTTGGCACTTTTATATTAATATGAATGACTCAGATGGGCCCACGACTCCAACAAAGACACGGAAAAGTAGAGGAGAACTCATTAAAGCTGAGAAATTCTGGCGGAGACAAACTTTTATCGACGCTTAGTAAGAGGACCTAAAATGTAAGCGTTGGCTAAGTAAATGTAATTACCCCTTTAAAGCTAAATCCATGTGTTGCAAAAAGGAACTCTAGGCAGGGAAAAGTAAACTAGATAAACATGGTAAGACATGAGTAGTCGGAAGCTTTCACGGCCGGTGCCAGAATTATAGCTAGAAATTATTTCCGGGCTTAGAAGCTGTGGTCTGCTAGACTTTTGAAGTCCAGATGTTTCGTCCACACCTGCGGTAATCAGTGGCGTGGCCTTAATCTTCTTGGCGAAGGTTCAGTCAAAGTCGTTTGTACCCGGTACAGAGCTTGATGAAACTTACTTCATCACAAAGAAAGAAATTGCAGCCGCTGCAGGGCGTATTGCGGTAGACACTGTTCCAAGACCCGAACACGCTTTAGTAAGAGCTGTGAGGAACAACATAGAGTGTGAAATGTTATCTGTAATTAAAACCCAGATTCTTGCAACAGGCAACATGCCTAAAAGTCTAAAGATAACTCGCACTGTGTCAATCCATAAGAAGGGCGATACTCCGTGTTTACCAAATTGGAGGCGATAACTGTTCAGTGTTACGACATATTATTGAAAGGGTACTAGATCAACATTTGCGTTCATTTATATATTTCATTGAACACCAAGCAGGATTTAACAATCAACATGGCTATCTTATTAACAAGGCAGCACTTCGTGGACTCTTAATGATAACTTAAGCAAAAAAGCAAGATATGCCTGGTATTTTTAGACTTTCAAAACTTTTTGACAATATTGGTCATCGCCATTTGGATCTGAGTTTGGTGAATATATTCCCTCTAAACCAAAAACTATTAAATTTGCATAGACAACACCACACAAGTCGAGACGTCTTTGGGTAAAACATTAACCAATATGCGTGGAAGTGTCGTCCCTCAGCATCATGGGATTCGCAGACGATACGGTCATAATCGGAAAAAATAAAGAGGCATCAACTGAATTATCACAAATAATTGCTCTCGGACTCTTCCAGGAAATCGGGCTGCAAATAAACCCGAGCAAATACACAGGAATGTGTATTGATAAGAGACAACTAGCAAACGAGACGCTTAATTTTGATGAAAATATCAAAATAAACAGATGGTACAGAAGAAATTAGGCAACTCGGCGCCTCTTTCAATGGTGTATTTAAATTTGACGCTAATTCTGCTTTTAAAGTATTACACAGTAAATTGTAACCACTAGGATCTCCTGCTTTGCTTAAAGCCCACCAGAGATGTATTGTGTTAAATAAAGTTATCTGTCCAAGTCTTGTGTACGCTTTCCAAACAGCCAAAATTAGGCAAGTACCTGTCAACTTTGTGAGCACAGCAGATAAAATTATAAAGAGTTGCCTCAAAGAACTTTTGTAGTTACCCACGGATTTACCAGATAGTATGATATATACAGACTTGAAATTTAAAGGCCTTCATTTATTGAAAGCAGCATGGGAGGTTTATCATCAACAAATTAACACATGGAAAATATATACGATACAAAACTGCGGGATATCTCCACTGAGTGGTTAACAGAAAAAAAAAAAAAATCTGTCAAGAGCTACGGAAACGAGAGTTTGTAAACTAGCGCTCTTTGCCACAAAAAGGGATAGGTGTAGATCTCTTCAAAAAATACACCTCAACAAACAACTGGATCTGACATCACAATGGACACTCTTCAAGTTAGTGGCGAGAAACATAATTAAGGACGACAACCTCTGCCGCAGATGTGGTAGAGAGAAAGAAACACTGGCCCACGTCGTGGGTTCCTGTCCTGACGATGAGCTGCTCAGAAACTCATGGCACCATCAGATCAGGTCACTCATCTCCGAAGAACTGCGCTATAAGAACTTTAAGGTATAGGAAGAGGTGCATGGTTTATCCACAACAAGCAGCACACATCAGATCGACATTATAACTTACCAAGGAGGCAGCAAAAAGGGATTTATTATTGATCCAACCATAAGATTTGAGAACCATCTTAGTCAACCTATGGAAGTCCATCTTGAAAAACAATCTACGCACCTACCGTACACGTTATACCTATACCAGCTGGATGACATTAAAATTATTGGTTCATGGTATGTGCCTGAGGCACAATTCCAGTCCTTTTTGTGAAATTTTGGAAAGAATTTAAACATCCAAATACTAATATACTGAAAATTGTTAATGCCACTATACGTGGCTCTGTAAACATATTCTTAGATCTCACTTTCTTGGACCTTAAAACTGCAAACAAGATATTTATGTTTCATGATCTGTATTTGAAAGCTTGAATTGCATAAAATCATATTATTAATGCTATCACCATATCCTGTCTATAAACTGTTAAACCGAAACTCAAACTTCTAGCCAATGACTAGTAATAGTTATGTTTATTATTACTATTATTATTGTTATTGTTATTACTACTATTATTTTTTTTATTTTACTTTGTCAAATTTGGCAACCAACATAGGTTGATTTCTTTCAATGAAGTACTGTATTTTCTGGACCAGTTTTATTTCGGCCACCCTGTATATGCATATTAATAGGCCTACCCACCTACTTCATTTTGGTCACTCTAACATATATACAGTCATTTTAATGGGATAACATTATTTATAACTGTTATTTCTTTAATAATTTTACAATAAATGGAAGATTAATCCTTCTGTTCTCTTTCTTTTCTTTCTCTGTTTATCCTCCTCATACAGAGGACTTACAAGTGGGCATCTGGGGTTAGGTGCCTGTCAAGAAGCAGACAAACTCTAGATCAGAAAGAGTAGCCAGCTATAAGAGTGAGGAAGGAGATATGAAATGAGGGTGAAATGCATGAAGGGAAAGGTGATGATGGAGCAGTTGCTGGAGGAATCCTGAGAACCCAGAGCAAACCCGCGCAGACACCACTTTGTCCAGCACAAATCCCACATGCAGTCCCCTGGGATCGAACCTGGGTTGCATTGTTGAGAGGCAAGCAGTCCTTTTGTTCTTAAGACATGGAAATGTGCAGCATTAAAGTTGAACTTCTACTTGCTGTAACTTTATTTATGTTATTGTCAGTTGATAAGTTTTGCACTTTGTTTTAGGGGGTTTGAAATTTTATTTTTGCAGGCAATCCTGTATCACATTCATTACAATGCTGTGTAGAACCAGTATATGATTATACTGGAGGGCCCATCACTTTGTTTCACCTCTGTATTAAATTAAAAGAATTCACTTGTTGTTGCTGTTCATCTTCTTATATTATAGAGGTAAATTACTGTTTAATCTATGAATAGCTGCAATGTTTTGTAAGCTTCTGTAATGCGTTGACGTCATGACAAAAACTATAATAAATAAGAATCCCCCAAAAAAGAAAGAAAAAGGGAAAACCACTGTACACTTGTTCATACTGAATGTGACTACAGATATTTTGTATATACTCGTAAATCTGATTCACAGGCTATTTAGAGAAAGGAGAATGTATTAAAGAAATGAAAAGAAAGATAATGATACAACCATTATTTGCAATAAAATATGTTTTCCTGTATTTCTTTTTTTTTTTTTTTTTCCTTTCATCTTGAATGTCACAAAATACTCCAAGTAAATTAATTTAAAATGTAATTGCTCAGGATAAAGCAAATATTAGTAAACAAGATCATGCAGTACAATTCCAAGTACCTAAGTATGAAAAATTATAATATAATCAACAAATGAAAACAAGTATATATATCACACAACAAAACATGTGTTGTTTCCTTTCTTATGAACTTTGGCTACATTAGATTCTTTTACAGAAACATCTGTTTCTTCTGGATAAATGAAAACATTCCAAAATACAATTTGAAGCCACATTTTCTAGCAATCTTCTTAACTATACACATCCTAGATGCATACTTCTCAACATTACTTTTACTCTTGTAACACAAAACACCCACACATACACCTCATGATCCAGAACCTGAATAAGGAAATCATTATTGCATACAACTGAATATATTAATCTTAGCTTTAAAACTTCTGTATTATTATCTCTGAGAAGCAAACTGTTTACTTCTGAGAATACACAATTGGCTAACAAAATATTACAAAAACATTGCAACTCAGATGTACTTGAACAGTGCTTGCAAATAACTGACATAAAACAATATGTTGCATATATACTGTAAAACTCTATCATACTCCCACACCTCTGCTTTGGAGGTACATTTCCATAAGAATTGTTACAACAACTGACAACACATAACAACTTTAATGCTTAACATGGGATCATTTTGAACATGACATCTCCATGAACCTCTCAGTCAGGCACACATACCAGTTATTCATTGCCTTTGTTCCTGCTTTACATTTTGCAGCCATCTACCATATACAATTACAACTTTAAAAGCATGTTAATATTTTACAAGACTATACAAACACATTTATGAAACAAACTATTCAAACACAAGCACTCAACACTAATGTTTATTGCTCAACAGGGAATCTTTTCACTCTGTGTGAAAAGAAACACACAGTACAAATTTCATTATTCTAAGGATGAGCTATATATCCTATGTACATAACCACCAAATGAGGATAGTGTTGTTCTTATAGGGGTCATCAAAAACAACCATGCTACAACCATTAAGTCAGTTCCAGTATTTCACTACAAAATATTTTATGTATGTACATCTTAAATGCACAAAATCTCAAAGTTTTCTTATGTGAGATTTAACAGTGATGATATTTTATTTTAAGGCAACTTTGATTCAGCTGTGCTGTTTCTTTGTTACATTCTTTCATAAAAAAGTAGAAAAAGGAATCAACTTTTACTAAGTGGAAGAAGCTGCCTACATTCATATACCTCTTCATGGAGTCATATATGCATTTTCCTTCATTAAAAAAGGTAAAGAAATTCTTCCTGAAGATTACACATTTTATATATATATATCCAACATATAAATTGCAAGTATCTGCCATCAAAATTCCTTGTACAAACCACAATTTAGATAAATAACATTGCAATCACATTAAAAATACTAGTTATCAAAGAAAACTTTGAGAACGAGGAAGGAGGGAAGCAAGGAGAAAATTTGGCGGAAATGGGCCCAACAGTAAATTCTAAATTGTAGACTATACCCTGCTTCCTTAAACAGCAACAAATAATTCAAAATTACTTACAATAGTTTTTCAGCATGACATAACTATGAGATGCAGTACTCCACATGTCATTCATATTCTTCATACTTGAGGCATTTTTCTGAATATTTATGAGGTGTGCCTTACACTACACTGGTAGTCTTATCAGTAAATTTAAGTGGTAATAAATGTAAATTTAGGTTAGGATGTAATATCTACACATCACCATCACAATAGATACGAGGAAATCACAGTTATATCATTCACAACAATACCGCAAGCCTGAGTACAAAACCAGAGAAAAAGTTGTAGAAAACCAGAAACAAATTATAATTCTTGGAAATTACAGTCATATCTCCTGATTGGTCTTATTAGTATTTCCTCAGTTCCCTGTCTGAGATCTTGAAATGAGTTCTATTACAGAAGTATTTTGTTTTGATATAATCTCAAGGTGAATTAGATACGCTGTAGTATATATTTTTTATACTTTATCTTAAGGTAATCACATCCAGTTTGCATGAATTAAATATTTTATCTGCTGTTTACTTGCAAGAAATCTAGTAAAGCTAATTTGTTTCCTTTAGCGAAATAGACTTATGCTACTTGAAAATAAAATTAGTGCTACCTACACTAGATTTAAATTTTCATTCTCATATTTTTCAATAGTAATCTACAATCAATTTTTTTTCCATAGCTACTGCAGAACTGCTCTAAATGTTAATAACTGACATCACGTGTTTTAGTTTATTAATTTCTGAATTTTTGTTGCTTATGTGGTTATTTGGTTTACCTGTGAGTAAACTTGGTTGCCTGTGAGTACCATTGAACTAGTCCTACCTACCCCAATGGATATTATGGGCTATCTTTATCTTTTATGTTTTGTTAAGAAAACGTCATGTTTAAATTATAAATTATGTGTTTCATTTTGTTTCAGGTGAATGTGGATTGAACAATTATTAATACCGGTTTAACTTTTATATGCCAATATGAACTCTTCTAATTTGTCTACAATAGTTTTCACCTTTAATCATGATAGATATAGGATACAATGAATATTACATTGTGACAAGTGAATTGAAGCTCAGTCCTCCAATTTCTGGCCACAGAATGTAAATAGGTTTGGATTTTTCAGCCCATGTATAGGACCAGCGCCCCTCAGAATCATGAAACATAAAGAGCTACAATTGGTAAGAATCGGCAGGTCACAAAAACCAACATTCTGGATGGGGTGCATTTGATACTAATCACATCACGTCCGCATACTAGTTGTATGACCACTCTCTTCTATGATGTACAAGCAGATACCCATCAAATTGTCAGGCAGATTGATAAGCCTTGGTCCTTCATGATGTGAGTTGTACCATACAATTACTATTATAGGATACCATACTAAGAAGCCATGTTATGAATTTTAAAGAACTGGTGACACTCGCTACTTATGTATTATACATTATTTTATGTTGTTATTGTTGTTTAAACAGTTTAGCTGAAAGTTACTTATTGACATAATGTAAAAACTGCCAAGCTTTTTAATTCTAACTAGTGCAAACAGGTATTATAGATGGCCTTCGATGTACTCTTGATAGCAATAAATTCTCCCTCCTCCCCCCAACTCTTTCTCATATACACACATCAAAATGCTATTTATCCATTCTCATATGCCTATACAAGCATTAGATTAGAAAATGAGCAAATAAAGATATGTCAAGCTAGAAACTAGTATAGGGCATACATCAAGAAAAATTTAAGTCTATATTTAAGAATGACAAATAAATACTTGTATATATGAATAATATATACCCAATCAGATAGTTTGTTGCACATAAGATTTCAGAATATTTGAGTAAATATCATTCCTGCATTCACACAGAATTTAGCATAAACTCTTGCTCCTTAATGAAATTACATCTGCTTTTGCTTACCATGTCTAAATGTTGTGCACATCAGCTCAATGCAGTGCTGCAGTTTAGCCGGTATGGGACGGTACATTCAACCACCCAAAACCTGGACACATTATCAGCATACAGTTGAAACTCTTTAAATTTCAAAAATAAAATAATGCAAAATAAAGTGTTGTAAAGAAAAATACCGAAATATTTTGTTGCTAAGTTGCATAGGCCCTTCCATTATAAAATATTTGATTCATGAAACACATATAGTGGAGACAGAAGCATATCCAATTTTTGTGATGTTTTCTACCTTTCAAACAAAAAGAAATACATTCAAGCATTCAGAGACATAGGGATACCAATAGTAAGTCAAAAGATCTTGAAGAACTGTTACAGATCATTGATTCAATTCTAATTTCATCATCAGAATGTGAAAGAGCTTTTAGTATCAGGAATGACCTTCACAGCAAGAAGGGGAACACTTGGTAGAATGAACTGGTAGACTGATTTTTCTAAAAAGAGTTTATCCACCACTGGGCAATTTTAATCCCTGGTTGTATTGCAGTCTTGGCTCAGAACCGGAAGACAATCAGCAGAGGAAACACCATGCAAGAAATGTGACCAGTAAAAAGATGACAAATACCATCTGGAATCTCCCTAACTATTTATGGTGAGCACTACCTAAGTATTTTTTTCTAATTGCAGCATACAGGACAGTACCCAACTGCTTAAACAATCCTAACAGTCTCTTCTAAAATTCTCGTAAGGAAGGTTCCTATCTGATATACATATATCTTTCAATTACCACTTTTATTTTCATCAATGTTTAAGTTATTACATTTTTAATGGTGCTAGCACTTCCAGGATCATAATGGAGACCAGAACTTAGGCAGAGTACCTTTTTAAGTGTGTTAAATCTATCTTCAATTTGAAAGTGTTTGTGGTTGAAACACCAAGACTTTATGTTTCCTTTTTCTGCCAATGTTTAATATGAATACTCTTTGCTGTCTTTGATTATTATTTATTTCTCCTTTGATTATTATTTATTTCTTTATTATTAAAAGCTATCTACATGAGTATTTTAATCTATTTCTGTAACTGCTACAATAGAAGAGACTGTACCTAACTTATATTGCCTTCCGGTCAGTTCATATTCTCTTTACAAGCAACAATCAGTGTTGCCATGCAAAAATGTAACAGCTTGTCCTTATTAGGCTTCTGGTCAGAATATACCTCCTTGAAAAGCAACAATGAGTGTGGCAGCTAAAGTTATTATGGTAAATGTTTCATTGTTGTTCTAATGTTCCTCTCTTTCAGTTTTTATCAAAATGTTGTGCAAGATAGCTAGCTAGCTAGTACCATGCAATAATTCAGTGTTCATTTATGCAGTAAATTGCCAAGTTACATTAATACTTTTGGATCCAATGTATTTTCTACTGATGGTTAAATACTTCTGTGCAAAATATGTGAGCAGTCAGTGAACTACAACAGAGATACATCACATCTGAACATATCAATACAACCAAACACAAAAATGTACTTTCCAAGGCTACTGGAAAGATTTCTTTGCTTCCAACAGCAATTGCAACAACAAATCGAAAATCACAATGTGCATCTGACTTAGGTAAACCTTTTCTTGATGCTGGAATACTTTTATGGAAACCATAGAAGTATATGGATAAATCTGTGCCTTGAGTCAAATTAGTCAAAATGTTACTTAAGTGAATGTTACAAAGATGTAAAATAAAAGATAAAACTTAAAATATCTAGATTTCAAACTGTTAACCAATCTTACAGGGAGTTTTATTGCCAATCATTGTAGGGCATTAGATCTTTCAGAAGATGAATCAATGAAAGCATACCTGCTTACAATAGTGTGTCTGGAAGAAGCTAACAATTCCAATATCGTGCAGTAATTCATCAATTCATTGCAGTTACTTTGGTCAATGGAAATCCAATACATGTTATTTTCCATCACTGATGCTGCACCAGACATGAAAAAGGCCCAGATAACCCTAAAAGTGCTATTTGAAAATGTACTTCACCTGATCTGCATAGAACATGGTCTTCACAAGGTGTCAGAAGAGATTGTCACTTTCAGATGTTGAGAAATTAATTTCCTGTATTAAGATCTTTGTAAAAGCCCCATAAAAAGTTTAGACATTAACCCTCCGTCAGCCGCGGTGCATCCAGAAAGCACCATTATTATTACCGTCATTACTGGGATAGCACGTGCTGCAGATTTCAGTATTTGCATCCACTGGAGGCCACGCAACTGAACTCTCCATTCTTTCTACAATGTCTGGAACACACAAGACTTATGATCTAAGCAACCCAAACGACTTAGAATTAGCTGTTTGTTTACCACATAGCAATGATGTCAATGAAGGGCAACTAGATGAACAATGTGAAGAAGACGATTCTGATACAAATGATTTGCCACTTGAGAGGAGGGAAGAAAATTCCAACACAGAGGAAAGTGGCACAGAAGATATTGTTATTAGAGATACTAAATACAGCTGGCATAAATGCTAGAATAGAAGCTATTGGAAATGGGCTAGATCTGAACAAGAGGAGACTATTCCTTAGAACTTTGAGTAACTGGTATCAGAAGAGATTTCATGCGACAGCATGTATCGACTATGACTGCATAGAGAACTACAATTGAAGTTCCAAAAATACTGACTTAAAACTCAAGGTGCACTGGAGGAGGCTGCAGGAAAGCCTTGTGACTAATGCAAGCTTGCTAAACCAGAGGATCTCCAGAATGACAAGACACAGTTTGGAACATGTTAGAATGATATGTCGCAAGTGCTTTGCAGGTTTGGAGCTGGAAAAGCAGGATAGTGTAAAACAGGGAAACAGAAAGAAAAGAGAAAAGAAATAACTATCCTATGTTGTAATAAGTAAAAATTGTTATTATACACTGGAGCTATTAACAGTGAAGCAATATAATCTAACAATATCAAAAAGTATGTAGAGACTAATGACTTCACTTCACCAAAACTGAGTTGTACTCATTACACACTCAACATGTTTCACCAGCTTCTTTCTGCCATTTTCAAGGTAAACTGACCCTGGTCAACCTTGCTACGAACTGTTATATGCTTGCGCTAACATCACACTGATGCCACGTTTACATCACTCGCACTGACGTCATACAACAGCTCATTAGTGAAATAATTTATAAATAAGCTACCAATTTGTTATAAATTTAGAGAAATACTTATTTTGAACGTTGTACTACAGAAACATGTACTTCCCTCATTAAATGTTCTTACTGGTACTTCTAATATCCTGTAATGGTACTACATCACTGGAGAAGGTTGGAAACCCCCACTTTACAGAGAATCTGCAGGTGTCATTCACAAGAATATAGAATGTAGTTTCAAAAATATGAATGGTATTAGCAAAACTTTAATAAGAGTTGATACAAACCCTGGAGATTACTCATATCTTCAAAAATAAATATATTTGCAATTACGATACTACTATAAAAACACTTATTTGTTAACTTCTTTTGCATTATACTTTGACTAGTTACTTTGAAATAACTTCACCTAAAGGAATGAACTTTCTGCAGAATATCAGGTAGAAAAAAGTGTGTACTTGTTGTGTAACTATCAGCTCCTTACTAACAATTTCAATATTAACATTTTGAAGTGTAACATTTTAAACCAATAAGTGTTATTAACTCGACAATATTTAATTTTATTTTATTTATTTTATCAACAAATCATTTAATTTAGTTAGTTAGGCACAGAGATGAACAGCTCTCAGGAGCCCCTCCCCTTAAAATCAAACTTAATTCATTCCACCAACCTATCAACCACCTGTATTTCTTTAAGACTTTATCAGTGACAATTGTTGGATATACCTCAGGATTCAGTTTCATTGCAAGCAGCAGAAAGAATTTTTTTCACTTACAAAAAGAAAAATTTCTGCTGTTTCAATGTGGGGATAAAATTACCAAATATAAACTGCTTCAATACTGTCACATTGATCTGAACTAAAAATAAGGAGTTTTAAAGAAAAAATGGATTAAGAGTGCTTTATATCCCTACCACAGAAGCACTTTTAATATCAGCAAATTTCAAGACTCCTCCCCCCCCCCCCCCCCAACAAAAAAAGAATAAACTGTAGCAAAATATCAATGAATCTAGAACAGGGTTGCCACAGGAGAGGATCCAAGGTTTAACCCTTCCCATTTTGTTCTACTGTTTGCCTACCATCCAAGGAACTTCTATTCTGGTAGACTGTGTCATCATAAAGTCCACACACAAAGTTGGAGGGAAAAAGAAGAATGACACAGATGGTCACAAAATGGCATGACATTTAGAATTAATGTCACATTTTAGTTTTAATTTTATGAATGTTATAATTTAAAATCAAATATAGGTACTTTGGCGGCACCATGGTCGAGCGGTTAGACCATTTGCCTATCACCAAGGTGGCCCAGGTTCAATCCCAGCAACCCACATGTGGTATTTGTGATGGACGAAGCGGCACTGGGGCAGGTTTTCTCTAGGTTCTCCGGTTTCCCCCTGTACTCATTCCACCAAATGCTCCACCATTACCTTTCCATTCATCCATTTCACCTGCATTTCATATCATCCTCTTCCTCACTCTCATACCTAGTGCTGGGCTGACCACTCGCTTCCCAGTCTTCACTCTGTCTGGTCCACAGATTCGTCTGCTCCCCAACAGGATCCAACTCTAGGCACAGGCTTGCAAGTCCTAGGGGGTGTCAATCCTCCATAACAGACAGGGTAATCAGATAAAGAAAGAAAGAAACAAATATAGGTACTTTTTTGACTATAAAAATGAGTAATTATGAAAAAACTGTAATTAAAGGTACCAGCAAACGATTTTTGTTTCACTTATTCCCCATAAACCTTTTTCTTTTTTTGCTATGATTGACATAAAAGGTAACGGAACTTGGTTATTTAATTTATTGTTTTTAAAAGGTAACTATTTAGTATCCTGACCAAAAGTCAAAGTAAAAACATTTGAAACATAAGACAAAGAACTTTCGTAAAAAGGTAAGCATATATAATGACAGGTGTGTCAAATTACTTTTCATGTAATACACAGTTCTATGGCCAAATACATTTCAATGTTTCAAAAAAAGAAAAGGCAACAAAATAATAAACTTTTGTCAATGTCAATGTGTGAAGTCCAGCACTGTCCTTGACTGTTAGCAAAACAACTGTGTCACACTTTGCTTGCCTTTTGACTGTCAAATATGCAGCAAGCAGAACATGTTACCTACCTACTTCACTAATATCCCCTGTGCCTTTTCAAAAGGATATACGTTTTTCCAACAAAACATACATTTGTTTTGCTAACTTAGCAGAGAATAGTGTATACATTATAATTTAAAAACGAAAGGAGACATTATTTGTAGTACTATGAACAGCAGAGGGTTGTTTTACAAAATAAATCTCTGCAACCCAGCATTTAAAAAGCATAACTTGTAATTTGACATTAATTTGCTTAGGATTTAAATTTACTTATACACATTCTAAAAGGAGGCCACATGACCAAGTGGTTAGACTATTTGCCACTCAAGGCAGTTTAGGTTCAATTCCAGAGAACATATGTGGGATTTATGGTGGACAAAGTGTCATCTGGGCATGTTTTTCTAGGTTCTCTGGTTTCCCCTGCCATTTATTCCACCAACTGTTCCATTATCAATTTTCCTTTCCTCCATTTCACCATCATTTCATATCCTCTAATTCCTCACTCTCATACCAGTCTCTGGGCTCATCTCTCAAACCTGGATGTGCTCTCTAATTCAATGTTCATCTGCTCCTCGACATGCATCTGAACCCAGGTACTGGCTTGCAAGTCATGGGGAGTTTAAGTCCTCCATACAAGAGAGATTAGCAGAATAAGTCAGTCAGTCACATTATAATACAAACACACCGTCAATAAAATGTAAGAGAAATAAGAGCACAAGTATTCCCTGATATCTATGAATTTATACAGATATTTAATTATATCAGATGCTTAATGGCATTCTCTTGGACTTCAGATATCTTGGTCTCAAAATAAAATAAACTGGAATAATCATAATTATCAACAAAACTTCTGTTAGAACAAAACTTAACCAAGGATCTTTTAAACAGCTCTTTAAGAAATGGCACTAAAGCAATGACATTTGCTATAGAATTTGCTTCAAGCATTAGCCTTTTGTTCTACTTTATTCTACGCAAATGTATATTCTAAATCCCAAGCATTGCTATCAATTTTTGTACAAAGATGTTGACTAAAATTCCTAATTAAATTTGAGAAGATTCCCTGATGTCTGTTGTACCTTTATCATACAGAAAATAATTGCTATGTGTATTATTGTTTATTGTATAAACTATTGAAATGTCACCTAACTTTGGCCACAAAAAAAAATATAGTGGTAAAACAAAGTTATACTTGCCTGTGTTTACTTTGGCCGCTAGAAATGATTAATGCTCTACTTGTTTTGGAACAAAGGTTGCATTAAAAAATTAATGAAATTTGAGTGCTAAATACTGTATTTTCTTTTCCTTAAAGCTTCTTCATACAAGAAAATAATTTTAGGCCAAAATTGTTTTTAAAATAAACTTATTTATCAGTTTGGTCATTTCTTAGGCCTACCCATGATTTGTTTTAAAGGACATCATAATTATCTGTAATATTTCTGAAAATAAACCTTCCGTCTTATACAAAGGGATGCTTACAGTTTCCTCACAAACTGATTCTTCTGCACGTTGCACACATCCTCGTCTGGAAACACAACGAAAAATTGTTTTCCCGAATTTGGACCAAATTATCTGCTTCTTCTAACATAGAACAAGTTTCTTCAGGTTCCATTTCTCTTAAAATGGTGTTTCCCACAGACACACACTTTCTAGATTTCCAGATGCTAGTGGCACATTCGGATCATGTGGGCAACTACAATGGTGCTGGTTGGGACAACCAGCGTTGAGGAGGGAGAAGTGTGACATTAGGTCGTAAAAAATATACGAGCAAGAGGAGGCCGGGTGGCCTTGAATACGACGAGAGGTTATGTGTGTGCATGATCGTAATAATGACGGCGAGGCGTGGAGGCGGTTCGGGGCTACAGGACAACTAGCGACTGTGTATGTGATCGAACAGCGATAACACCAGAAACTTTGGCTACTTCTTTGCCGAGTTATGCCCACCTGCAGTGGTCGTCGTGTACAGTTAATTTTAATTACGAGAGTGCAATGGCCAGCTTGTCAGTGAGTGTGTATATGTCATCGAGTGGTTGTATAGTAATAGTAAAGACAGAACAACAGTGATTTGTAATAGTAGAGAAGACTATAAACTGTGTTAGCAATAAGAAGGAAATTGTGCATTTGTAGTAAGATTTAGAGGAAATAAAATGTTAGAAAAAGTAAATAGGATTTTGAATTTTGCCCATTTTGTTACAATAACATACATTTAGAAATACTCATCAATTACGTGAAACATAAATCACCTACAGTTTCAAGTTCTAGCTAGGTATAAGTTTGTTTTCATTCTTCCAAACAGCACCACTTATCAACAGAACAATGTCAGCTGCTACTGATGTCTACTTTGCAGATCAAGTTGCATGGAAAACACCTTTATACCTAATGTGCTTCATCGGCATTAAACCTTACGAAATCATTACAATATGAATATTCTAGATAACAGAATAAAAAGTAAAGTTCAACAACCTAGTGGCCTAAATTATCCACGGTAGCTGAAATTAGCCCGTTTTACGGTGATAATTACTGAAGGACACATTTTGAAAGCTCTCTCTGTAATAATCAGTGTATACTACTAACCCATTACATAAGAACATTACCATTAAAGAGCATTATGCAACACAGTATCCTTGTTACGCATACCATTCCAACAGGCTTTTGAAGCTAACTTCATATTTTCATGACCATTCCAACACTTACATGTAAGAACATCAACCCAAAAGATAACTAGCAAAAAAGTATGAGACAGATTAAAATCTAGAACTCATTAGCTCCATTACAAGCACAGATAGTAAGTTCATAATACAAACACTTGCACACTGAACATAACAGTTTCTGGAACCACATGTCAAAAGGTATACTTTTTACAATGGGATAAGTAAACATGACAGAGTCCATTAGCCTAATACTTAGCAATCCATATGGGCAATGGAATGGTCTGCACAAAACTCACATAACATAAAGTACAATAAAGAGAATACATTAAGATACTTGCCAACTTTCTGAAATTGAAACCGGTAAAAGTTTTCCTCATCCAGCAAAGTGTAACAATCTTGCGACAATATGAAATTTAGAATATGCAAAATGTTCTGTGGAGTATATGTACACAAATTACATGCAACATAAGCCATTATACTGAAATACAAATAAAACATAATTGCTAGCATTTTTCAAGCAGAGGACAAGTAACACATATACATGCTGCAGATTGTGGACACCAAATTTCTTAAGAAAACATGAAACTAACTAAAATATTAATCTCGAAGTGTTGTTTGTAGATGTCATCCTACACCATGGCACAAAGAAATATAATTAAGGCTGGGACAGCAGGTGCAGAACCTTTTAGACCTTCTACTGCAGCTTATTTAGCTCTTGTCAGAAAGCCTTTGTGAAACTCTGCTCGTAGATTACAGTTCTGCTACTGCATTTCATTTAGGATTCCAATTAATTTAGTAAGTGGTTCCAATGTCTTATTAGACATCAGTCATCTGAAGTCAGTTCTATTCTGTCTAACAAGACTGAAAATATGTTCAGATATGGTTCTACTGTGAAGAATAATTAAAATTGCCAACACAATTGGTACTATTTTATGATATTTTAACATTTCTTCTGATCCATGAATACAAGATAGTTTTGTTCCATTTATTATCTTCCCCATTGAATAGGGTGGCATACACACAGGCCTCTGGGGTATTATAAAGGTACTAGGTTCAATTCCCATTGCAACAGCCATCCCAACTTTAGGGCTTTTTGTGCCTTTTCCATGTTAGAAGACTAGGATGGATTTTATACTATCATACATTAATTTTCTGTACCTCATTTCCTTTACTTTCAGGATGTTAGAAGACTAGGATGGATTTTATACTATCATACATTAATTTTCTGTACCTCATTTCCTTTACTTTCAGGGGTTGCAGGGCCTGGAGTAATCACCAGTACTAAGTGAGGGGGATGTGCTTTAAAAAGAGAACTGTTGCCTCTCTGGCACGAAACATTGTCCCCAAATCTGCTTGTCTGCTCTTACAGATAGATGGAGGGACAACAAAGGAGTATCTGGGGATACTTTATCTGGAAAGGGACCTCACTGCACCACATTCTTGTTTCATCCCTTCCTTCCGGAGATTTTCGCTTCTTAACCCTAACATCTTTCTCTACTTGCAATGAAGAAACCAGAATAAAAATTTTACTTCCTTATCTGATTTGTTTTATAGGGATTCTTGAAGACCTGGTAGTACTGCTTCTTTCTGTCACACATGCTGAAATTCTTCCTGCTGCCACAGATAAACACAAATTAAACAGACTACACACAAGATTTTTAGCCCATATTTTGCATTTCATAATATGAACTATAAACAAAAACTGGGTAACTTGTATCCTGCTGTCATTAAAACATGAATAAGGTAAACAATTTATGTGACGGAGTTGTCTTTACATGTCAATAAGCCATTACTGAATGTTTGCACCCAATTATTGCTCATCTGTTACTGTTGGTTATCATTAGAGGCAATCGCATTTTAAATCCCGCAAAACTATGTTCACATGATTTACATTTGTTGCAAACTAGCGAAGAGGGACCAAGATGTTTATAAAGGAACAATGCACAGATAAAATCTGGTTCATCATAACATTATATACAGTGACTATATATCTAATATAGTTTCTGTAGTACTGTAGAACAATCAGCATGGTACATTCAGATGTAATCTTAAGTTACGCTTTATATTATCAAAAAAAATTATGGTATAATGCAACAGAATTTAATGCTTTCTCAGTACCTCTTGAAAATCTGTAATATTTTAAATCTGCCCACAAAGCCATAAAAGTGCCCTCCACTTCCTTACATTTTATGGCCAAACCAAGAAAATTGGCAAGTTTGGATTAAGATTATATGGAAATAGAAATATGCAGGTTACAAAGCATTTGTTTCTCAAAAAGCTAAATCCCCATCTCACTGACGAAATAATACACCATTGAACTACAGCAATAACATTAAAGTCTTATTTTTCAATAAATGGGCTGGCTCATCATTGTTCAATAACTGGTCAAAATCCATATATACGTTAATGATTTTACAATTTTATAAGAAGATTTTCAAGCTAAATTAACACAAGCCATCCAGGTATTAAGATATATGAAAATTAATGAATTAGTACACATTCTATACCTCTAAATTTAAAATGTTTCTGATTCTGTAAGCAAAATTTAGTACCACTTCATTAATTCCTTTGCAAAAATACTCCAGTGTAACCAGTATGAGAAGAAAATGATAAACTTTGCTGTGACCTAATTATTCATGTATATATCTTTTAACATTCAGGAGTATCCATGGTTAAGCAAAGGACAGGAATTCTAAGTGCAAAATAATGTAAAAAACATTGCTTATCTCTGAAATTTGAAAAATGCGTTTACAATAAGGTTTAAAAATGTTTGTGTATCATACTAAGCCAATGCTGCCCACCTAAGCCAGAAAGATTTATCTCAATATCTTTACTACAGCACATTTTGTTGATTACTTAACTGCAGATAGTTGCAACAGTAATTCATATTTTAACTTCTTCGGTATGGCATTCGTAATTCACATATTTTTGTTCTGCTTAAGGGAAATGCATAACAGGTTCAGAGCTGCATGGAAGCTTCAAAATGTTGTTGTTTTCTAGTGCCTTGCATCTGACAATGAAGCCATTAGCATTCGTGCTTTCCAATACTTTTGAACTGTAGTTCTTCTGATCTTAATGTTTCACAGGTCTTCAAGTGGTCTTCATTCATTTCTGCTGGATCGTTACACAGGACACATATTGGTGAGGCTGAGATACCTATTCTGTAGAGATGACTTGCTAAGCAGTCGTGATTTTGTCAATAGTCGGAAGGCTGCAACCGCTGTTTCCGTGGTCTCTGGGGGATTATATCTGGGTTGGAAAGTAGTGTAATCCATTTTTTATATTTGGCATTTTGTTTCTATTTCTTATAGGTATGAATGAGAAAATTTTTTAATGATCAAGCGTTTTATTGAGGAATATGAGAAATTGAATTTAGACTTTTGTTTTATTGTTGTGCCTTTCTTTGCAAGTGAGTCTGCAGCTTCATTCCCCATGACTCCACAGTGTGCTGGAATCCATTGGAGATGAACAGTCTTATTAACTTTTTGGAGTTGTGTTAACATTTTGTAGCATTCTCTAATTTTTGTTGACTTCTTTGTAGTATTTGAACATATTCCCTGAATTGCAGCTTAGAATCCGAAAGAATGACTGCCTTGTTAATTTATTTAAGGGAAGATTTAATAATTGTCGGAGAGCAATGTATATAGCCTCTATTTCTCCATCATAATTTGTTGTGTCTCTGCCAACAGAATGATAAAAGAAAAAATGTGAACGCGTACTCCAGCTCAGTAAGGTTTTCTTGGAGGATCCATCAGTATATATGTGCAGCCATTCTTCTGTGGGATACCTAGTATTGATTGTTTCCAGAGCTAGAAGTTTTTGTATTTCTTTTGGTGTGTCTGATTTACTTATTTCCTCTATTAATTCCAAATTGAAGGTATTTTGCAATAATTCCAATGGATTTTCTCTTATAAGTAGATTTTCTCTGGTGTTGGAATGTTCAATTTGGGATTTAATCTTGTGTTACCTTTTCTAGGAAACTATTATGAGTTTTAAGGATTGAAGGGGGGAGGTTCTCTTCTGTCCATTAGAGTTTGGCAGTCGTAAAACTGGTGCCCGTTAAGAAAACAGTTACATGAAAGCCACATACATGAATATGAGCTTCAAAATTAGTAGTTGAAAAACAATATTAGGACATGTTTTCTTTTTGGCTGAAGAGAACAGAATACAAATATATAAAGTTATGAACAGATTATTTTGAATGGATTTTTAAGCTCTCAAACTGCAATTTGATAATGGGTAGCAATAATAATAGCATCACATATTCTCCTGTCACCTTTTGAAGAGATGCATGATAAGGACATTAACTAGTCTACTCATTCCCATTTATCTTCAGTTTTGGAAAAAAGTAGTTAAACATTAAATCCAATCTGTATATAAGGTTAAAACTATTGAAATGAATGCAATTGCTGTTGGACAAAGTTCCACATTAAAGTGTTGAATATATACCAAAGTTTTCACAAATGTTCAACGTGCTCAGTAAACATAATCTTTCTTGGGCGGAGATTTGATAAAGACAAATTATGGATGTCTTCATTGGAAACGTAGCTTAAAACTTTTCACTGTCAGCCCGATGTTCCATTTGGATGGACCATTTCAGTCTATTCAAACTTTTATTTTACTTCTTGAGTAATTTCTTATTCCATTCAAGAAGGTAAACATAATACCCAGCAATAGCTAGGTATTTTTTAATAAGTTTACTTCCTTGAGTGCATGCCACTCACTTTTAAAACATTCAAGTAAGAAGGTAAGCAGAAGCATGTCAAAAGCATCTAGACTGTAGAGTCCCATTTTCAGATTCCATGAAACAAATATGAATGATAACACTGTATTTTTTCATAATACTTGCTAAAATCTTCAACATCACAATGGTTTCTTTAAGCTAAGTTGAACTTGGTGTTTCTCTCTCAGATGCATAGTTTTATAACTTTTAGTGTTCATCATACATAATTCCACTTTCTATGAGGTGAGCTTCTTGGTTTGGTAGATCCCAAAAAATGAACAGCTTCTTTTCCTACATACTTTTTTTTCTAAATATCCCTTCTGTCACACATTTATGGTACATTTTATTCATTTTTTCAGGTTATATAAATTCCTTGCTTACACTTACAATTCAATACGCAGCTGAAGACTACATTTTATGACAAGTAATGAGGAGAATAAATATTTACCTCTTAACATATTCAATACAAAACCATAAAATGATTAAGATATTTAAGCTAGAAGAGCACTGTGAACCTAAGTATCCATAAGACAAACAGAACTACATTTTTCCCTATTTTTGATATGAAGGCCATCATCTCCTTAGTACGGTGGCACCATTTCTGCTTACCCAGGTTCGATTCCAGTACCAGCTTGGGGATTTTTCTCATACTGGAGATCTGGTTTGTCGTTCACTCAGACTTATTAGGTCCCTGAGGACCAACTAAGGAGCTACTTGATTAAGAAGTAGTGGTCCCTGGTCCAGAAGACTGCATAACTGGCCGGGAGGAACCAGGGCACTGACCACATCCCCCTTCCAGTACTGCACCTCACTCATGATGCCTGTGGTGCACAGAGGTGGGGGGGCACAGCGCTCATGTAGTAAACCTGGCCCAGATGGGCTGTTGTGCCGTGGGGTACATTTTACTATATATGAAACATTATTTGAGATCAATTTTAAATTTAAAGAAAGCAAATAATGAAAAATTGAAGCTATTAACAGTGAAGCAACAAGATTCTAAAGTAAGAACAAATTAGAAACTAAAAACTTCACTTATCTTAGTATAATTTGCTGACCCTGGGTATCAAGCTGTGTCCAGCTCATTCTCAAAGCATATTTTAAATAAGGAAAAATTGAAGCTATTAACAGTGAAGCAACAAGATTCTAAAGTAAGAACAAATTAGAAACTAAAAACTTCACTATCTTAGTATAATTTGCTGACCCTGGTTTCAAGCTGTGTCCAGCTCATTCTCAAAGCCTTATTTTAAATAAGGAAAATTGAAGCTATTAACAGTGAAGCAACAAGATTCTAAAGTAAGCAACTTTGTCTTAACTGGTTTCCATTTTATCTGTCTACATATCTATATTTTATGAAAAATAACAAGGATCAGAGAGACAAAGACTCCAAAATGTAAATTTCTGAACAGAAAAGTTGTTATCTTTCTCAGATCATAACATAACTGTTGTTTTGCTTTTACTATAATTCCTTCTAAAATGCATCACCTCACAGTGTGATAACAATGAAATGCCACTTCCTGGCAAGAAAATTAAATATGTTGTCAACTTTGAATCAACTTGCAAGTAGAATCATAATGTAGTACAGAGGAAGAAGGGTAGTGAAAATGTGTCAGGAGAATGAATGGTATTTAAAGGAACTCTGTATTAAAGCATGTCTATTGCTGTATGTTTCTGATTATCATCATTATTTCTGTATCTGTAGTTGTCACAAACAACAACATGAAAAAGGTAAGAGATACTGAGGCTGTTCATTGTTTCCAGTTCAGATGATGATGCTTCATATAGGCTGAATGAGTCTACTGATATTTATGAGTAGGCAAACAATTAATACTATTGCAATCAACAGTTAAATTTATTTCCCTTCCCCTGAATATTTGTATTATTATGCTTACAGATATCAGTGATTAAAATGTTTTGTAAAGGATGTCACAGACACTGCTGAGGATGTTAACAGTCTGTAAGTAAATCATCAGAATCAGGATGGAGAAATTGTAGATGATGATAAAGTTGAAAGAAGTAATAAACCCAATAAAATCAAAAGGATAGCACTAAAAAAATAATGCACAAGAAGTAAAAGATGAATCAACTGCAGCATGGTAGAGTATATAGTTCTATAAAATAATTCCGAAGATCTTGTTAGAAATGTGTAGCAGAAAGATTGTTGCAAACATCCCAATAGTGCAGTAATACGTTTGTTGAGCAAGATACATGAACGTCCATAGAGTCTGTTGGGTTCTTGGATCAGTAGAAATGGCTTCAGTCAGTTCATTAAATATGCCAGTGGATGAAGAAGAAGAAGAAGAAGAAGAAGAAAAGAAGAAAGAGAAGAAGAAGAAGAAGAAGAAGAAGAAGAAGAAGAAGAAGAAGAAGAAGAAGAAGAAGAAGAAGAAGAAGAAGAAGAAGAAGAAGAAGAAGAAGAAGAAGAAAGAAGAAGAAGAAGAAGAAGAAAGAAGAAGAAGAAGAAGAAGAAGAAGAAGAAGAAGAAGAAGAAGAAGAAGAAGGAAGAAGAAGAAGAAGAAAAGAAGAAGAAGAAGAAGAAGAAGAAGAAGAAGAAGAAGAAGAAGAAGAAGAAGAAGAAGAAGAAGAAGAAGAAGAAGAAGAAAGAAGAAGAAGAGAAGAAGAAGAAGAAGAAGAAGACGAAAGAAGAAGAAGAAGAAGAAGAAGAAGAAGAAGAAGAAGAAGAAGAAGAAGAAGAAGAAGAAGAAGAAGAAGAAGAAGAAGAAGAAGAAGAAGAAGAAGAAGAAGAAGAAGAAGAAGAAGAAGAAGAAGAAGAAGAAGAAGAAGAGAAGAAGAAGAAGAAAGAAGAAGAAGAAGAAGAAGAAGAAGAAGAAGAAAAGAAGAAGAAGAAGAAGAAGAAGAGAAGAAGAAGAAGAAGAAGAAAGAAGAAGAAGAAGAAGAAGAAGAAGAAGAAGAAGAAGAAGAAGAAGAAGAAGAAGAAGAAGAAGAAGAAGAAGAAGAAGAAGAAGAAGAAGAAGAAGAAGAAGAAGAAGAAGAAGAAGAAGAAGAAGAAGAAGAAGAAGAAGAAGAAGAAGAAGAAGAAAAGCAAATCTGATACCTTATTAAGACCAAGAAACACCATCTAATACACAAAGCTGATAAGATTCAAGAATATATTAAATATTTTCTCAATACATTGACATTTTAGAAGCCTTTGTGAGAAATATATTAAGAAAGGAGATTAACATCATGTGTTTAAAAAGGGAGAAGAGGATGCCACAAACCAAGTGCACGAGAGACAAGAAGAGAGTAAGAGTTTTACAACCTTCTCGTGACAACAGGAAAGAAATTATTTACCTGCTGAAATGAATATTAAAATAAGTACAAGTTGCATCAGGAAGAAAATATAGCTGAGAAATTATGGTTGTATTGACAGATACTGAAAATGAAATAAGTGTCTAAACTTTTCACACTTTTCTCTGGAAGAAAAGCAATTAAAGACCTTAAAAATGGAACAAGAACAGCATATAAGAAAGGAAATGACAAGGGAGCTTAAGAATTTGGAGAAGGAATGAACAAGAAAAGGCTAAGCTGTGCTGGTTGAATTTACTTTCAAACTATGCTTAACTGCCCTAAATTGAATGCAAAGGAAATATTTTAAAAGGTAAGGTTCTCTGCTTATAATTTCATGGTTCTGTAGGGAGAAACAAGACAGATGTTTTACATCTGGCATGAGACAAGAGCAAAAAGAGGTTTCATAGAAATGACTGATTTTTTATGAACATTTTTGAAAAATTTTGCACAAGAAAAACCAGTAACCTTTGTGATAGATGCGCAGAGCAACTTATTTCTGACATAGCTTCAGTGGTAACTATGGAACATCGCACATGGTTTCAAAAAAATTAATCACTTAAAAGAGGTGAAGGAATACTCTGAGCAGCTCTTGCAGACGTGAAGTAATTTTACCACCTGGTGTTGAGGTTGTCAGTGAATTGACCTGGTTTCTGGGTGTAAACAGGTCAGTCACTTACAGGGTGGAGTAATGTTTTGCCAGATGCTTGTGATTGGCCTCCACTCACACAGTAAACATGGAAGGAGACATTCATGAGATGCATGGTAGCAGTAGTGATGCTTGTTTGTTTATGTACTGAACTGGTGAAAGTGACATCCACACAATCTGCTGTGTCACCAGCTTGTTTTCGGTAAAACTATCTCCATAGGAAATGGTCAGAGACAAAAACACAAGATACAAAATGTGTTCCAAATACTGAGATCTACCACTGGTTTAAATTAATGTAATGACTTCCCTTCCACCAGGTATGAATCCTCCGGACTTTTCTTCTGGGGAGATATGAAAAGCAGGATCTACAAAACAGCAATCACTGACCTCAAATCTTTAAGACAATGCATTTATCTGGCTGCGGAGGAAATACGCAACAATGAGGGTGTTTTTGCTACAGTGGGATGTAATTGGTTAAGAAGGTGTGAAGCTTGCAGGTGCACAACTGGTGGACATTTTGAACAATACCTGTGACGTAGGTGCACCATTTGGTTCATTGCTTATTCTTTTATTGCCACATTAAAAATATCATTTGATACAGTTTGTAAGAGCCTACAAATGTACTTTTGTTTGTGTTTACAAGTCAGAGAGATGGCTTGGTTTATTAAATTACAGCAGTATCAGCTACAAAACAATTTAAATTTCATGTTGAACGAAGTGATAAACAATAACCTTAGATTGTGAGTTTAGGTTATAGTATGCGTTACTGGAGAATTCAGATGTACTTATTTATTACGATGTAGCAGACATGGCATGGTATGTCTTTATGTTTACACTTGTGACCTGTGCCGCTGCTGTAGCAGTAGTGACATATGTTTGTTTATGTACTAACCTAGCGAACATCACACCCACACAATCCACAGTATTGCCAGTTTGTCTCTTGTTTTCGACAAAACTAAAATATCTCCATAGGAAATGGTCAGAGACAAAAACGTAAGATACAAAATGTGTTTAAAACACAGAGATCTATCACTGGTTTAAATTAATGTAATGACTTTCCTTCCATCCTATGGTGTATATAATTTTTAAACAGAATTGAGATATATTCTTCACCACTCTGTCCTCTGTGTGATCTGCAAGAGCAAATGGACCAAGACCACCTTCAAATATGCCCGGCCACTTCTAACACCCCATCCATCAGTGAAAAATATTGGAGAGCAAAGGATTAATGACTTCATTATCAGAAATCCAGCATTAGCAAACAACATACACATGTATAGTGAGTGAGTGAGTGTAGTGTTTAAGGGCCCTTCGATAACTTGGTCATTAAGGCCCCGAGCCCAAAAATAAAATCACGGAAGTTCAAGCGTTAAACCATCACTCATAAAAAATGAAAACCCAAGAGTTAAAATAGATAAAAAGCAGCTAAACTCAACTATTAAAACTTATATATGTATATGTATCAGGTTAACTCAGTGTATGCCAACAAAAGCAAAAGCGAACATACGGACGTTTATTATCTCACTGGCTGGTTTATTATGAATATGAACAACACAGATAAACAGAAACGAATAATATTCAAATTTTAGATTTTAACCAGCTTCCAAAGAAACTGACTAGGAACAAGAAAACAGCTGAAAATGGAGAAGCTGTAAAATGCATTAATGGAAAAGTCAGTTTGACATGATATTTTTCAAGTATTCTAATGATCATGAGTTTCAGATTGTGTCCACGAAGAAAAGAGATAACCTATGAAGTTTCCTGAAAACAGTATTCTGTGGGCAGTTAATGTTGGTCTCTTTTGCATAACCAAAGAAAAGAAAAAGGGTGCTACGTATATATTCATGTAATAAGAGTATTATACCTCCTAAATATCAAATGTTGCATTATAGACTCAATGCTTATAACAAGATGTAAAATGAAAAAAAGTGTCATGAGGAATCTGAGAATAGATCCCACACCCTTTTCTATTTTAGTTTCTTTTATTGTGTTGTCAGTTCATAGCCTTAGCTGTTTCATGTAAACCAATTACATTGTACTATTTGTTTAAGTGTCTGTGATTTATCATTCATTAGAACAGTAGTATGCAAAAATAAACTGTGAGAACTTAATGTATTGTTCAACTGAGTCTTTCTGTGTTTGTTATTCAAAGAGAAGACAAGAATCTTGTTTCTGTCAGCTTCCAAATGAAAGGTCAATGTTGCTGTAGACCGATGGCAGGTTGCGAAAGTAATTCAGGCCTTTCTGTACACTCATGCAATAAACAAAATGAGTAACAATCACCTTGCTTATTTTAGCCACTGAATAGCATTGACACAACTTCCCACTGTATACTACTAGCAATATGTCTTGTTAAAATGCTATCAACAGAGCTTAGGTAGTCTCTATTGTTATCTAATATGTAGACCCATTGATTAACAGCCTTATGTTGCACAGCAGCAATCACTAACTTAAGGATCAGACAAATGTAACTACATATATCATTTCACAAAATATTTTATTAGTGTCTCCTGAGTGACTAGAATATGTAACTTACAGAAGAAAATAACAATAAACAATATATCCTTTTTATTTATAGCAGAAAATGTTAACAAAATATTTGAAAGTATTCAGTTTTTTGGACCAAATTTTTATATTGATTTATCTCAAAACACTACTTATGCAGTTACCTTTCTCAGATCTTAAATGGGCAAAAGTTTATTTAATAGCATTTAAGCTCCATGCATAGCAAACTTACTGAACTTGATCATTATAACATAATAATGTTTCTGCATACATTGGAATTTTCAAATATCATAAACAATTGATATATGCAGCTGCCATACTGTTTTACCTTAATTAGTTGCTTTCCTTAGATTGAATTAATAAGAGATGAACAAGGCCACAACAGTGCATGTGGGAAAAATTGGCTTGCCTTATTATTACATTCTATTTTCATGCACAAAATGCAGCACTTATAATGCAATCTTAAGGGTTGTAATGGCAGGAAAATGGGATCTTTGAAATGAAGAATTTAATTTTTATAAGATTTTTTTTATAAGTATGACAAACATATGTGTGTACAGCAAACTGTGGTGATTTAAATAATGGCTGGTCCACATATTTAAATACCATGACATCCGCCTGGTTATCACTGTGTTACACTCTGCCAAACCAAATACAGCACATTAGAAATTAATTCATAGCATTGACAAACTGAGGTACTGGCAATAAACAATTAAAAAATTAGTCTTATCTTCCTATAAAAATATGCATTAGAATGAGAAACACCCAGTTTAGTTTAACAAGAATGCCAAACTTATAGTCTGGGCCTGCAATAGTCACTATGTTACAATGCTCCAAGCTTCCTAACAGTGTTTTTAAACACAAGCTGCCATGAACCACACATGTCTGGGCTCCTTTTCTATTAATCAATATAATCCTCAAGAATTAAACAAAAAAATATAATACCATTGTCAGCTGGGGCAAACTGGGAGAGGAACTAACCTGGGACAAAGCAAGAAGTATTTTTACAGGTATGCTGGGGTGGGCCAAAAGTCGCGATCAGGTAATGTTTATATTGAAATAACTCACTTTCCAAAACCGAAAACTAATTAACAACTATTCATGGGTTGAGAGGGATATTTTTCCCCTTCATATGCATTGTTGCATTAGTTTGTCAATTTTTCCATAGAGAGAGGGCATTGTTATGTTATAGCGGCAAGCCAGATTTTTCACAGGTTATTAGTTGATGTTGTCAATGTGAAATGCTATTTGCGTTGTAAGCAATGGCTGATACAAGCAAATATAAGATTGAGGAACGTCTCATTGTTAGTGTGTGGGTTCATCAGAAAGAGCAAACTGGCGAAACATACAAAGAAACCAGTGAAAACTTCTTTCTTTGTTTCAATAAAGCTGCTCCCAGTGAAGCCAATCAACAAAAACTGGAAAAGAAAACTTTCTCAACAGGCTCTGTATTGAATGCAAAATGCACAAGAAGATCTAAAAAATATTGCAGTGATGATTTTAATAATCTTCTGTCCAAATCATTGAAACATTCGCCGAAGAAATCAACAAGGAAACGATTGGTGGAAATGTAGATCCCAAGAATCTCGTTGCACCGTTGGATGAAAAATGAGGGTTATCGACCATGCAGGCCCACCACCATAAATGAATTAAGTGGTAGGGATATGGAAACATGATGTGATGCATATCAAATGTTACTTTCTGCTTTTCCCACCTTAGTGGTTCTTTGTAACGTCTTAGTGACTGACAAATTCGCCATGTATCTCAGCTCTCGTTCGTGTAATGTTTATGTGTGGGCCAAACATAACCCTCTCTTCTCTGAAGAAATTCAACATCCCTCTCACGACATTATGTGGGCCGGTGTTGCCAGTGAAATTATTGTCGGGCCATATTTCTTTGAAACCTCTGTGACTGGAGAAGCATACCTCAAAATGTTGTCTCAATGGCTGGTTCCGGAATTTGACAGTGGGTATTCTTAACACAGTCGTTCTTCAATAAGATGGAGCCCCAGGGCATTTATGGGCTCCAGTTCGAGAATGGTTAAGTACCAGCTTTCCTATATGTATTGGACGAGATGGACCCCTCATTTGGCCTCCAAGAAGCCCCGACCTGACAACATGCAATAACTGGCTATGGTTCTACTTAAAAGAAAATCTTGGAAAGATTCAGATGAGTTCCGTTGAACAACTGATGAGAGAGATCATCCGCATCTTCAGAATGGTCACTCCCGAAATGCTCAGGTGGGCAAGCAGATGGACATGGCAGCGCATTCAACTGTGCACTGAAAATTATGGTGAACACACCGAAATATTAGATGTTTAAGAATGATGCTAACTGGCCCAGTTGTGTTTATCTTTTCATATTTCTATTCCTTATTAGTGCAGCAGTCAATAAATAACGTTTTTACGTCACTTGTGAAAGTTTATTATTGCTACACAAACTTAGAAAATATCCGATCGTGACTTTTGGCCCACCGCGTAGTGTGCCTGTACCATTAATGGTGCAGACATGTAGGTCTCATATGAGCAAACTTTAACAATATTGGCACAGTATGCATGTGAAAATATCTTCCAAACTTTTCCCAAGTGACTTCATCTTATGTTAGGCAAATGGACATTACCTAAAGTGTCTACTGAAGCAAAGAAAGTGAATATTTATATTTATCTTTTATAAGATTATATTACTGTAATGTACAGGTTGGAAAAGTACACTCCTTTTATGGGATAATGGCACAGCAGAAGGAAAAAAATATAAAAAACAAAGTATAATACTAAAAATGTATATAAGCTTGTGTTGAACTTTCACATTTACTATCTAAGCTTCGCTTATCACAAATTTTACACTACTTGTTTCAATAATCACTGTTGTCATCAACTTATGTTGACTGCCTGTGCCAGGATGTATATAGCTCCTATTTTAAAGCAACTGCTATCCCATAGATGATTTCAGGATGAATTTAGAAGTTTTCATAGACTTCAGCATGTTAAAAGAAGTTACAACTAGGGCTCAGTCTCTTCCACACCTTAACCCCAAGGCTGTAAGTATGGAATACAGCCCTAAAAGTGGATTATGACTACACGCACTTTTCAAGTTCAATTTCAAGTTCACTCGCCTGCTCCTTTCTTAAATTCCTACTCTGCTTATCTCTTACTCTTTCTAAAAATGTTCATATCATTCTAACACCAGTAAGCATTCTCCAAATCCAAATTCTTCTAAATGAATCCCACACTGTATAAAACTACATCTTTCGCTGTTTAACAGTTTAGTGGCATTGTTCCAATGCTCACTTCAGTTAAGGTGCTAGAAGTAAATTTTGACAGATGAAATTTACAGATGATGGTAGAAATGGAGGACCACTGACTTTGGAGAATAATTTCTCTAAATGACTCTCGTTAGTCCTCAATGGTCTCTTGAAGACCAAAATGGAATGTTGGCCTGGTCATTTTTAGGTTTGTCCTATTACATTTCTGCTTAAATTTGACATTGGGAAAAGCTGAACAGGTTATGTTTGGACAGGATGAAACTAGCTGCACCTACTCAGATGACTGTCTGAGTATGTGTAAAACTGCAAGTTCCAAAGAATGGCAATTCCATTCTCTCATGCTGTCTGTTACTACTGCAGATACTCGCTATGAGTTCTAAGAGTCAGGTGTCATAATGTGGAACCTCTAAAATTATTCTTCTCTGGGGCTGTCTGGATGCTACTACACTCATAATCTGCATATTAAAATACTAGGATAAATGGTTTCACTAAATCCATTAACATAAAAGTATGACAATTGTTTTCCACTTGAATTAAGTTAAGGGACAATCATCCTCTTTAAATAAGCATCTGCTATGACGCACATAATGCAAACAGCTCAGTAATCCATTAGATGTCACAATAGAAATAAGCTTACAATGATATGGTGCAAATCTGCACTAAACTACTAAATCTGTTATGTTACTGGTTCCCAAACTATGTTGCATTTTCTGACAGTTTTTACACATTTTCAGCATCTTTAAATGTTTTAACTTTACTTTATTACTTACAAGGTTTTGACTACTTTATTAGATATGATCCAGTATAAAAGACTGTCTTTGCTAAGACAGACATCAAAAGGTAAATCACCTTCCATGGGAATGCGCTTTATTAAATTGACAATGCAGAGTGTTAAAAGTAACAATTAACTGCAGAAAAAATAACAAAAAAAATCCTTAGCGCAACAGCCCTTCGGGAACCAAGGTTTACCGCCTAGCCACTGCATTCCCCACCTCCTCACACTACAGATATCATGAATGGGGTGCAGAACTGAAGGGTAGGACATGGTCAGCTTCCCAAGCCCTCTTGGCCAGTTATGCTATCTGTTCTCATGAAACGGAGTAATAGATTGCAATTAGTAAAACAAATAAAAAGAAAAAAGATTGCTGCAATTCTGTTCAGCCAGACTTATAGCCTCAATTAATGCAATACTGCTATTTATTCCTACAAGGTTGTGATGTTATACACAAGATACTGTTTATCAAAGAAGCAGCACAAACGACGGAAATGTAGATATGCATAACATGCATTTCTGGACAGTGGAAAACTTTGGTAAATTAAAACAACAGCAATGGAACATATATGTAAGGTGTGGTATCACCAGACATCATATCACTGGACTGTGTTTCATGGAAGGGTCACAGATTGAGCTGAAGTACAAGCTTATCTTAGAACTTCTTCTTTATCTGATTACCCTCCCCTTATGTAGGACTTACACCCCCTACGACTTACAAACCAGTGCCTAGGGTCAGACACCTAATAGGGAGCAGAGGAACGTATGGACTGGACAGAGTGAAGACCTGGAAGTGGGGGATCAGCCAAGCACTAGGTATGATAGTGAGGAAGAGAATATGAAATGCAGGCAAAATTTAGGGATGGAAAGGTGATAATAGCACAATTGTTAAAATGAGTGGCAGGGGAAACCGGAAAACTTGGAGTAAACCCGCCCAGACACTGCTTCGTCCAACACGAATACCATATGCAGGTCCCTGGGATCGAACCTGGGCCACCTAGGTGGTAGGCGAACGGTCTAACTGTTTGGCCATGCCACTGCCTACCTTATCTTAGAACAGTGATGTCAAACTGTGCACTTGAGTGCAAGTGCAGGCTTTGGAGCTTAGCAGGCCTACACAGCCTGTAACAGCAGCACCTGCTTACTGTGCACTTGAGTGCAAGTGCAGGCTTTGGAGCTTAGCAGGCCTACACAGCCTGTAACAGCAGCACCTGCTTACTGTGCACTTGAGTGCAAGTGCAGGCTTTGGAGCTTAGCAGGCCTACACAGCCTGTAACAGCAGCACCTGCTTACTGTGCACTTTAGTGCAAGTGCAGGCTTTGGAGCCTAGCAGGCCTACACAGCCTGTAACAGCAGCACCTGCTTGCTCTGCTTGAGACAGTGTACAACATGCATATCATGGAAAAAGCAAAGGCACTTTAACATTTGCAGTTCCTTAACATAAGCACAGAAATTAAAAAGAATTGTGACATATTATGTGCACTCTTAGAGGAGTTTGTTGGAAGATTTTCAGATTTGGAAGTTCTCAAACCTAAACTGGAACTCTTTTCCTTGCCAGAGGAGTTTGTTGGAAGATTTTCAGATTTGGAAGTTCTCAAACCTAAACTGGATCTCTTTTACTTACCCTATTCTATTAATCCCAAGAATGTTCCAGTTGAACATAAACTAGAATTTACTGATTTATGCTGTAATTCAGACCTAAAAAGGTATATAGTGATAACAATAGTGTCAGTTTTTATAAAGCCCTTGATCCACAAACATCCCAGAATTTTGCAAATTTGCTGCAGAAATTATGTGCAAATTTGGTGGTATATACATCCATAAACAAATTTTTCTTCAATGAACCTTATGAAGTGTCATCTAAGAGCAAAATTGCCTGATGATAACCTTACATCTGCCTTGAGACTTGCTTCTGTAACTAATGCTTCCCCAAATATTAAGAAGTTGGTGGAAAAGCATAAAATGGGCGCAATAAATACGTAATTAGGTTCAAAGTGTGACCAATCAAGGTCTCTTTTTTATGTTCCAGGAGCAGTTTGTTTCCTTTTAAATTGTAAAATTAAAAGTTATACAAATACTTCTTAACTTTTGTGGTTTTAATGTTTTGTTTTTGGAATACTAATTTGTTTTTGAATAACATTATTATTGCAGTTCATATTAAAACCTTACGATAAGAAAATCCATGTAAATAAATATTTTTAAACCAAACCAAAAGAAATGCATTAACAAAAAGAGTTGACTTCATTTTCCCTTCGAACTTTATACACCCATATTTTACTGTTTTGCCTAATGCTGCCACTACCTGTGTGCACACCAAATTCACTTGAGCGCCTCATGCCCATGAGTACTGCCTAGGTCACGAAATTGCACTTGGGTTGGCATCACTGTCTTAGTATATAACATCCCTGCATTGTATGTGTGTATCTAATGCTCAAGATTTGACAATGAAATCATCTTCCTTCTTGCTTCCCAATATTCTGACACAATATCTTCATATGATTGCAGAATTTCACTTGCTGTGGAGTGTTGCATACCCCTTCGCATCGTCCTCCATGGTCTAGGGGTAACATGCTAGAGCACAGTGCATAAAGAGCAATATGGAGAAAGGAGAGTTCCAGTTCTATGAAGATGTTTACTTTAGCTATCCTGGACTATTAAGTATGAACACTGCATTGTTAAACAATATCAACTAAATATATGCCAAGTGATTAGGTATCAGCATGAATAGCTTTACTGTTCATAATGCCTTAATTGCAAGAAATGGACTGATTATTTTGTTGTTTAAGGCTGTCAATTGTTAGGATCACATAAGTGTCACTGGTGTGCCGGAATTTCATCCTGCAGGAGTTCTTTTACATGCCAGTAAATCTACTGACATGGAGCTGTCACTTTTAAGCACACTTAAAAACCATTGGTCTGGGCCAGATTTGAACCCGTGACCTTGGGATCAGTAGGCCAGCGTCTAATCAACAGAGCCACCCAGACTGACAGAAAGGCCACCTGTTTCCAAACTGATGGGTGGGGAAAGGCAGTCATGTTTAGCAATATCCAGCAAACTCACCTGACCTCACACCATTCATATTTGCTTCTCTGGTGATGTGTAAAAGGTGTAGTGCTCCAGCATGTGCCAACAAAACTGCAAGACATTAAGACTATTGTTCTTCCATAGTTTCAGAGAAATTGGCCAATATGCCTCAGTTTTTTGTTGTTTTTTTTAAATTAACATCCTCCAATGTAATGCCATATCAGACAGTGAATGAATGAAACGGGTGAAATGATGCTCAAATGAGCCTGAGGTCCATAAAGCTTTAAGTTACCCGATATTCGTCTTCTCAGGATAAGGGTAAACTTCGGAAAAAACCTTACCAGATAAGCGAGATTCAAACTCGCAACCCCTTGAACATGAGGGGCATGCTAACCATCACGCTACCAAGGCAGGCTAACTCTTCAGTGATAACGACATGAGCAGTACAGCTTTTTAGTATTGATGGTTGTCATGTTGAACATAAACATAACCATTAAAGCAAGCTTTGTGAGAAATGTTAATATACACTGAAAAAACATGAAATCACAATGCCTGCATTTTCATTTTTTTCTAGAAGAATTTATATTTGTTTTCATTACACATGTACAGTGCTTCAAAGTAATCTCCACAACTTGTATGTTTTCATGCAGAATATTACTGTACTGTCAGCTGAAGCTGTTCAATTTCATATACTGAAAATTAAATAAGTAAACGAAAAACATTACAGCATATGATTTGAAGCTTTCCTGGCGACGAACATACTCAAGATGCCACAACACCTGGCTAGAAGCCCAAGAACATCTTCAGTATTACAGCATGTCTCCTTAGATGTAACGTAATATTCATGGACCATGTTCTGTTTAATAACATCTGTTTGAAGGTTGAGGCTAAAAGGTTAAGTGGGTCATTCTGTGTTGTTTTCTTTCATTCTTGTACATCACTCTTGGGTTGCCCCATATCCCTACTGCATGGGAACCTTTATCAGAGGCTATGAGCTTATCCCTCATATGGGATATTCAAAAAGCTGTATTTATGAGCAAGTAAAAGAATGATCATTTTCCATATATCTTTTAACATTCCATTTGTTTCCCTTATGGGTATCATGTCCCATTGTATAAAATCAGCAAAGTCAAAGACCCTTGTATGTGCTCTTGGCTACCTGCAGTAGGGTCTAGGTTTATACTTCAGTATGTGCAAATATGGACTGGAGATTCTTTAATAGGTGCAGTGAGTTCATATTAGGCACATTTGATATACCTAAATCAAATCACTGTGTCAGAAATAAAAAAATATCAAATAACACATACAGTTATATTTTCATTATGCTTCAGCATTTATGATGAATGAGATTCTGATCATTTATTAATAACAATGTAAAGTTGCAATGAGTGATTCTCCTCCACACAAAAACTGAGTAATGTCCATTTTGTATATGTTGATTTTTTTTTTTTAATTAACGTCCCCCAACGTAATGTCATATCAGACAGTGAATGAATGAAACTGGTGAAATGATGCTCAAATGAGCCCGAGGTCCATAGAGCTTAAAGTTACCCGACATTTGTCTTCTCAGGATAAGAGAAAACCTGGGAAAAAAACCTTACCCAGATAACTTACCCTAAGCGAGATTCGAACTCGTAACTTCTTGAACATAAGGCAGACATGCTAACCATGTATATGTTGAGTATGTAATGTATTTGACTCCGGAGTTTAGCTATGACCTTGTGGTTGTCAGAAGTGAACTTGAAATAGCACTATTGTTTTTTCCCCTTCCACTGATGGTTTACAGCCTGCTTCAAAAGCAACTTAGCCTTTCTTTCCTGGTATAATAAATGTTACGTGAAAGAGCACCACTAATACATTATATTACTGCATAAAACAAAGCAATTAAATTCATACTTTGAATTATATTACTAATTTAATATTAGGAAGCCACACAGTGTGCATTGACACAATACATATTAGTCCAACTGCATTATAGACAATCATTTTGAACTGGTGGTGTTATTCTGTTTACATCATACCAAGAGGGTCTCCACTCCACATTACGATTGCACGTTCAAGGACAAAGACATTCTCCTGAGTCAATGACAGTATATCATTTGTTTATCTCTGCAAAAGAGTATGCTTGCTTTCCTGAATGTTAACGTGGGCATGCAACCAACTTTTTTTTGTAGTGTTTAACGCCCACTTTTACTACTACGGCACCACAGGCTCAACCAACTTGTAATAACAGGAATATGCCCATTGCTTTCTTGCACTAGAACAAGTTCTAGAGACTTTTCAGAGGATACTAAGCTCATTTAGCCAAAAACAGACAAAGCTACTTTTTCCTTTTCACTGTACTTCTCATATTTAACAGTCTCATTCAAATTAAAGGTTTTATATTTAGTAAATTGTAAGACAGGAGCAGCCTACTTGTTGAAAGGAAACATCACTTTGTATGTAGGTAATATAATATGTGCTGAGGATGGAGAAAAGATTGTCTCCGAAAGTACTTAACATTATATTACCTACATGCAGAGTGATGTTTTGTGTCGACAATTGTCTTACAATTTACTAATTTGACAATAGCATCACTGTTAACATTACTTCTAGTTATTAGCAAATTTACGTTTAGTGTTGCAATATGTGTTAACATACCCATTATGACTTGAATTCTGAAAACAAAACATTTTTTAAATACTCCTAATACAAAAATGCAAAGGAGGATAACTGTAATATCAACACTTTTTTCATGAAATGAATAGCTCAGAAGAAATTCTGACATATCCTAAGCATTACTACAAAATGGAATAAAAATGTTAGAGATATTGTTTTAAAGTATTAAGAAACTTTCCAAAGGATACCTTGATTGTGTTTACCTTTGATCTTCAACATTAAATTTATTTCAAATCCACACTCACACATCAATCTCACACTCCAATTTTCAGGTCATAGTGAGGCATTTCATGCAATAGCACAGGATTTTCTGAAACCCAATATTGACTGTCTTTGCATTAATATGTTGAGCTATTTTGTTTATGATTTTCAAGGTGGTCGCTCTAAACTAGTACTGTTTCATCTAGTTTATTTTCTATTAAAACTGAGCTACAATGTTTCTTGTCTAATACTGAACCTGAGGCTTCAAATTTATTAATATCCTGTGAAATATGGTGTGCAATAAGTCCTAGAAAAATAATAGGACCCATTTTGTTTAATGAAACAATGAGAAATATGCTACCTGTTTGTGAGTTAAGGATTTTAGTGTGCCTCTGCCGACACCATTTCACCTGCAACTTTCCATTTCCTTGCACAGTGGAGAGAGCACACGAATGAGTTGCCATTTGTTTTAATGACCCTATAACTCCTAATTGGTCCCAAGGACCTCACAAAGTTAAGTGCACCTAGTTCCCAACTTTTCCAGCATGAGAATAGTCCCATGTAGTATTAATATTCTTTCATGAAGAAAATAAAGAATCAGCACTTACTGTTTGGATTCAACATATTTAAAATATTTCCATTAGCATCTAAGCCTCTTGTATAGGTTCAACAAGAGAAAAATTTCCATGAATACCAGGAAATCCATAAATACTTTATTTGAAACAAAAGCCATTACAGTTTCCACTTATCAGGAAGCACTCATGAAGATACAAGTTAAAAGTAATCCATTTAAAAGCTTATTGGTAATTTTAATTTAGATGTCTTCTAAACCCACAGATGTTAATGTATTGAGTAAGCATCATTCTGCTTTAATGGCAAAATACGTCAACTGCACTTGTGATAAAGTTATAACTTTGAAGTATCCTTATATAGAAATTCTGCTTAATAGATCTTAGAGAGTTACAAATGAGATCATAATCCATTATTTTATGTTTCTGAAGTCAGCCATGCCATGGAAGGACCATTACTTAAGCTTCAGAAAAGACTACCTTCAATGATGCCCAAATACATCACACTAAACCAGGGGCAGACACAGGATTTGTTTTGGGGGGGGATCTGATGAAGTGCTACAATTAGAAAATCTGGAAATGTAATTGTATGCATAAACATACATCAAATTATTGTTTTACAGAGACAAAGAATCTTAATATATCTGTGAATTAATGTGAATACTTTTTTCTTTAGTTACGTACTTAATACTTTCCAAACTTTTTTTTTTTTTGGGGGGGGGGGGGTAAGGATACAACCCCCCTATCCCCCCTTGGATCCACCCCTGAACTAAACCATCTACGTCCAGGCGGTCCAGGGTGTTAGGGATATAAGTGCAGATATTTTTATTGGTAATTGAGGACAGCGTAATGAAAATTTTATATCAATATTTGCTTCAATTGTGAACTTTTAATTTTACTTATTAAGAATTGTAGGTTTTCAGGTTGGTTAATACCTCTAAATGGGCATGGTACAGAGGGCATGACACAGAATGGGCCAGTCTCCTGATAATACATGGTATACTGGAACTGAATTCCAATGCATTATGCAAGGCCAATGACCTCACAATACCCAGGCTACTAGCCACCTTGAGGTGTGAAGAAAAACATAGTTTATATCAGGCATGGGCACGAAAGGAGAGGTAGTAATTGAACTTGCCTTATTCACCCCACATTCTCTTGCTGAGTGACGACAGTTGTTTTGATACAACACACACAGTGGTGGCTTTGTTCCACCTGCGCAGTAGTAATAATTTGCCCGCTGTTACTATTTTGTTTATACTAAACATATTTTGTATTACAATAATTATTACAGCCACCTACTGTGGTTAAGCAAATTACATAATCTTCAAGTTTATAACCTTCCTTTAGCTTATGCACGTAATATTCTTACGCTGCCTTATGGCTAACATACTAAATTGTTTGTTTCACAACAAATAAAACAGTATGATTAGCATGATTAACGTACTAAATTGTTTGTTTCGCAACAAATAAAACAATATGATTAGTATGATTAACATACTAAATTGTTTCACAAAAAATAAAACGGTAAAGTTTCACTACTATTTAGCCTTAAAAATATTTTAAAACCATTTGATCACATAATAAACCATTTGGTTTTAAACTCAATATTGTGTTCAAACTTATAAATTAAACTTTTATATTAAACTACTAAGAAACTATACCCCTAACAAGTGGAATTATTGTCCCTTTTATAGGTTTAAAATACGAGTATTCAGAGAGTACTTTTTGAAATTATAAATAAACACGTATAAGATCACCAAAGTTTGCTTTATGCTTCAGATCATAGTGGCGTTTGACATTGTAATGCTTTATATTTGCAAATTGAAATCTGCATATTAAACAGTAAACTTTCCTGTTTTTGTAACTTACAAAGAATTCTTTCTGACACTTTTCAAGAAACGGACGTCCCAAACTCGCCACTGAATGAGGCACATCTGAAGCTGAACAACAAAGAAGGGGAGGGATGGCCAGTGGAGTGAGGCAAAAACACATTTTAATGGAGTGGCTCTTTTGCGCTTATTTTGCCCATGCCTGGTTTATATAACAGACATTGGACATTCCGTGGCCAACCACTAAGCTATAGAGTAAAATTTCAAAAATACTATACAAATTCTAATGATACATGTGTGAAGTACATTACACTTTTCCATCTATGCCCAAGAATTACAATCTTCCATGGCATAATGTTCCCACTGGCTAGCTAGAGAAATTAGTGAAGTTTACCCAGTCTTATGTAATCAAGTATTCTAATACCATATGCCTAATACTCATATGTCATCAGTTCTCCAGTTTTAGGGGCATTCACATACATGGAGAACTATGTGGTAATGCTTATAAAACTTCTGAATTTTGGGTGACATGTATCTCTTTCTGATTTGCACAGAGTCCTGACATTATACATACATATCCAATGGAAAAAAGAAAGTAAAGTAAACCCCAGCACAACTGCCCATGAAAGGTCAAGGCTTGCTGCATCCCCCACCTCTGCCCACTACAGGTGTCATTGGTGAGGTGCAATACTGGAAGGTGGGACGTGGTCAGCATCCCGAGCCCTCCCAGCCGGTTATATCACCTTCTCGACCTGGGGTCGCTACTTCTCCATCAAGTAGCTCCTCAATTGCTTCCCCCGGGACCTAACAAGGCTGAGTGCACCCTGTGCCAGACCTCCCAGTGGAGGAAAAATCCCCATGCTGGTAACAGGGATCGAACCCGGGTCCTCCACGCCAGAGGCAGGCGCACTACCAACTGCACTACGGAGGTGGTCAAAAAAAAGAAAGTAACTCTCTTATTTCAATTCTATGGTCTGTACCTCACATGAAGTAGATGTATCTGCCTATTACATCCATTAAAATACTAAGTTACTCTCACACTCCTTACACATACACATAAACTTGTATCACAGAGTTCAATAAATATATTCATATCTGCACTGTCTTTAAATATTTTCTGTAATATCTATAATGCTTACTGCATCGATAAGCATCCCTAAAATTAAACTCATATAATTTTTAAGAGGCTGTATTATATTTTATATAATATATTAATAATATTTATAATTTTAATTCTAATATAATATTAATAATAATGATTAATTATTAATGGTATTTATATAACATATATATAAATAAATAAATGCTATATAAATAAGGATTATTGTTATACTTCTTTTATACATGTGTATTTTTCAGATACTTAACCCTTATGTGGAAAAAGTGTAATACACAATAATGCTACTCTTAACATCATGCAGTATGATGAAGTATCACTGATGCTTTTAATAAAATCAATGAGATTTTAAATTGCTGTTTGACTTTCTTTATGCTTACTGGGAAATTTAATAATATTTTAAATTTCAAGATTTGATTATCTGTGCATTGGATTTTCTGTTTGTTCCTAACAAACGCTTACCTTATTGAATTTGTTTGCACAGTGTTATAATACTCTTGCCAAAAATGCCTGTGCTACAATAACAAAAATGCCAAAGATGAACAATACCATATGGGCTTCACACATTAATTAGTCACTGGACACTTATGTACAGAAAACGAATTTAGTGAAATGCAAGGGTGTCATGATTATTTAACGAGGCCTTTGTAGGTTTCCCTTCTTTCCCTCTCTTTACCAATCTCCAATGATGACCGCACTATTCATGCTACTGGTTGGACATAGCTATAGCCAATTACACGTCGGCCTAAAAGGAAAGTACTGATTTTTCCTGGCTGCTCAGTAAATTTTTACTCATTAAGCTGAAATGTTGTTTGATTCACAGTATGCCGTATAGGTACATCTGAAGCTACACATGCCCAGATTATTGGTCTATGGCAAGCTGATAACACAGTTTGACAAATTCCAGAAACTCTGCAAATTTACGGAAATGTAATTAAATTTTAATGCCAACTATGAAAGTAATACATACGCATTAGAAGGAAACCTTTCATTCAAAAGCAGAAACTTTATTATAACATAATAGATAAACATAATTAAGTTATTCCTATAGGAATTTTAATTCCAGTATAAATATAGGGAGAGTTTGCAGAAGGATTAAAAATGTTTATATTTTTTCAATATAATATTGCATTATATTTACTGTGAAGATTCACGTATTTGTAATTCTAAGGGCAAAGTTAAAGCTTTTCTTATAACTCAGAATCATTTAACCCAATAAATGCTACTTATTTCAAGGAACATTTGCAACATTTCCCATAACAGGCATTAAGAATTTGGAAATAAATCTAAACAAAATTAAAACAAGGCTTTTACACGAGCCCAGGTTTATATACCCTTCCCCCTCCCAACCTTTCCTTGTCCTCATTACAGTGCCACACCTCTAACCACGTACTGCAACTGTCAAGCAGTGTCATTAGTTAGTAATCATCCCTCAGCCCTTGCAAGACTCCATAAGATGATAAACTGAGAGATGACCCCAAACAGTGTGTATTACTAAATTCGTTTTATGTACGAATCAACCTACAATGGATACTGTATATGGGAACACACTACAAAACAATGCATATTCATTAATGTATATTCAATGGCATAAATGATAGGGATATTTTTTGGAATAACAAATGAAAGACAAAAAATTGAATTTTAAGCATTTATAAAAATATTTAATAACACAGACAAATATGATATGTAAGCAGCCAAATTTTCCTGTATGTTTAAAGCAGCAAAGTTTCCATGCACTCTCTCTACATATCTTTATGAAGCTGCTTACCAAGCAGGAGGCCCAGGTCCGATTCCCAGTACCACCGTGGGTATTTTCTCACACTGGGAGACCTGGTCCAGTGTGCACTCAGCCTTGTGAGGTCCCTGGATGGCCAATTGAGGAGCTACTTGAGGGAAAATTAGCAGCTTCAGGTTGCAAAGGTAGGGGGAAGGAGAGTCAGCAGACTCAGGGTGCTAATCATGTCCCAATCTCCAGTACTGCATCCCACTCATAATGCCCGCTATGGGTAGAGGTAAGGGATGCAGCATTTGGATGGTAGGCCTTGGCCCAGCATATAACTGTTGCACCAAGTTTATACGAACGTTTAGAAAAACACTGTTACATTTTTAATGAAATATTACATAATCTAAATGTTCCGAACAAACAAATTTCTTTTTCCTTCCTATGAAACTAGTGTCATTCATGATACACTAGGTTTTTGGGTTATTTTCCAGGAAATTAGAACATGAAAGTTCTAACAAGCCTACTGTTCAAAGCACAAGAAAAATTGCAAAAATAACATAACTTTGGCAAACTTTCATATCCACAAAGGTATAAAACTATAAAGGAACTTTACATGAAATCATCACATACAAATAAGCAGCCTAAATGAGCTATCCTCTTTAGAAGAAAGTAGACTTAACATAAACGTTAACATATACATTATATGTAATAGTTATTGATCTGAATTTCATGTCTGTTATAAAGAAATATAGAATGGTGTAAAATCAGATACACTATTCTATAGGCCCAAAAGCATATAGTAGTAGTTCTTTTCCTTTCTTTAAAGGTATAAATGATAACGAGAATTAAGTAAATATCAAAGAAAGTGAATTTTGCACCACCTACAGTACTTGATTGGATGACAAGAAAATATTACCTGGAAACTACATTCCCCATCCTTACTCCAATGGAAACCTTTTGCAGGGAACAATGAAAAGTAGTTTTTTGGGGGGGAGAAAAGCCCAAACAGTGAAAGAAACGACAGAGTTTCTAAAAAACATATTGATGAATGCAAAGCTGTTTGACAATGAGTGTAAAGGTGTTTGAAATAGGTTGGATGTACACTAAGTTTGATGAAGATATTTCAAGCAGATAAAGAATAAACTCAGAATTTTACTTTATTGTTCAAATATTACATTAAATTGTCAATATGTATAACTCCAATTAAAAAATACTGTCTGTATACTATTCTGCTACCCTGTATTATTGCTCACCAGATAGAAAACTGAACAGTTATTGCTTGATGCAAATAGCTTATAGCTTTATATGTGAAATGGAAATTTTAGGATATGTTAAAAAGTACTCAATTTTAATACCTTTTTAACGTTTTCCCACAAACCATCTAAATTAGTTACAAAACTGACTAGTTTAGGGTTGACATTTCTATGGTTATTTAAATGTTATATTAAACATGAAAATATTTCCCTGTAGGATCATATTCATTGCTCAAATTTTTCTTTACTTGATTACCCTCCCCTTATGTAGGACTTAAACCCCCTAGAACTTACAAGCCAGTGCCTAGAGTCAGATGCCTGATGGGGAGCACAGGAACCTAAGGACCAGACAGAGTGAAGACGTGGAAGGAGGTGGTCAGCCAAGCACCAGGTGTGATAGTGAGGAAGAGAATGATATGAAATGCAGGCGAAATCAATGATTGGAAAGGTGATAATGGAGCAATTGGTGGAATGAGTGGTGGGGGAAACTGGAGAACCTGGAGAAAACCCGCCCTGACGCCACTTTGTCCACCATGAATACCATATGCGGGTCCCTGGGATTGAACCCGGGCTGCCTATGTGGTAGGTAAATACTCTAACCACTTGGCCATGGTCCCACCTTGCTCACATTTTTAATAATGAAATTTGATGGTTCTTTTGGACTGTTTAATTCTTCCCAAAAAATCCACTCCACCAAATAAGAGTCTTCAATCCATAAAACACTTAAAGGTGTGCCTTATAAGACAGAGTGCAAAAGTTATAATTTTAGATGGGGTGTGAATTGCCTGCATAAAGATTTTTACACTCTTCTCTTATAATTAGACAAATATTGGATAATCTCAGCTCAATGAATCATAAACTCATTTGAGCAGCACTCATTCATTCACTGTCTGTAGATGTGAGTTACTAAACACTTCAAAAACTAATATTTTATTCACCTTGTTTTGGACCATAATGCTTTTGTATTTACTCCAAATATCCTGATCATAAATCACTATCTGACTACCCACTTAAATAAGACCTATATACTGACACACACATGCACAAACACACAATGCATGCATACACACGCACACATACACCTTAACATCTAAGGTTAATATTCCTATTTTAATAAGCATGGAGCAATAGGATGTAGATAATGATGCATCACAGTATTCAGATTAATAGTGGGCTGTTTATGAGTGATTCTCTAAACTCATGCAGGCAATTTACGTATGTTTATGGATGCTGTACTACTCAACAAACCAGCAAAGTATCTGAAAAGCGAGCTTAACATTGCCAATGTTGACAACTATTGGGTCATTATAATATATGGTAACCCAATTACAGGCTCTCTCTCCTGTGCGAGAGAACTGCAAGTTGCCAAGCAAATGGTGTCCGCAGACACACTAAAATCATCACCTTATAGCAGATGCTGGAAATTTTGACCTGCTCTCAAACAGGCTGCATATCTAGCAAAAACGTTCTCACTCACTCGCTCGGTCACTCAACTAAGCTGTACAGCAGGAATCCTTGTGATTTCTTGCACAATGTAGTTCTGGTAGTGTCGGAGGGTTAGAATGATACACTCTACCTTCCAAGAAACCTCATAAAGAAAACTGCTCTCTCAAGAAATTGAAAAATGCACCTGGAATTAGTCTCTAATGTTGCTCTGCATTAACTGTTTCAGTAAACAAAATGAGCCCTATAATTCTTCTAGCATTTATTGTATACCACACTCTTAAGTTTCAGTTCATAGAGAGGTGTTTCATAAAGCCCAGTATAAACTGTTGCCAGTGTACATGCCAATTTGCTTAGCGATTTTCAAGGTGATCGCTCTAAACTGGAACTGATTTCATCTAGTTTATTTCCTATTAAAACTGATCTTCTCTTATGTTTCTTGCCTAACACAGAACCCAAAGCTCAAATTTATTCATGATCACGTCTTTTTCTTGCAGATGGTACAGAGTTTGGAAACCTTTCTATTAATTCCCTGCGCATAAGGTGAGCAGATTTGTGTTTCAAGTAAACTTTGCAAATAAACATGCATTCTTCCAAAGATATGTGATGCACCTGTTTACTGTATTGACACAGGCACCTGACTGACTGGAATTGGCATAGCAATAACAATGAGACATGATGCCAATGTCCCTTAAAACAGGAATTGGTCGTCTGAAGTCCCACTAGACAGCAAGGGAAGAGCAAAGGACAAGAAGACTGCAAGAGGGTTACCATATAATGACCCTTTGTTATAACTCCAAGAATGACTTAGTTGAGGTACATTCAACAAAATTGGTTCTTTTGTCATGTAGTATAAGGCTATGTTGTAGGCACACTATCCTCATTACTGTCTGGTAAGCCTTTGGTTCCTAATAAGACAAAGTGGAATCAGAATGAAGGAATCCATCTTCACAGTACCAATAAGCAATTTTTCTCAACTTCAGTCTTCAGCAACAGTGGCATCTGCAATGAAGTGACAGTTGTATCACAATCACACTCTCATGGGCAGTGGAGGTGGTTATAGTACAGACTTGTGAGTTGGAGATTGCATTTAAAATCCCATCCTCCCTGACTGAGATTTTTACCAGGTTTTTCCTCAGTCCTCATAACTGGCAAATGCTGGTGAGATACCTTAAGCTTCACCCTGCAATGTTTCCTTCCTGAATTTTCTTTGTCAATTATTGTGTATTTCATTTCTTGTATCACCAATGCCAATGCCTGTGGTGCCATATGTAGTAAGAGTGGGTACTGAACACTACTCATAAAAGAAACATGGTGTATAGTTGAGTGCAGCAATGCCGGTGTACCAGAATTTTGTCCTGCAGGAGTTCTTTTCTGTGACAGAATATCCACTGACAAGAGATTGTTGCATTTAAGCACATTTATGATGGGCTGGAATCTAACTTGCAACTTTGAGCATAAAATGCCAGCATTCTAACAAAATATGCCACCCAGGCTTACTCTCGCGTTCCTTAAATAAATATTTTGTTTTGCTAATGATGCTGTCAGTTGCCAGGATCATCATAGTGCCGCTGCTGTGCTGGAATTTCATCCTGCAGGAGTTCTTTTACATGGTAGTAAATCTACTGAGACAGGTCTATTGCTTTTAAACACACTTAAAAACCATCAGTTTAGCCCGGGTTTGAACCCATGACTTTGGGATAAAAAGGCCAGCAGCTAACCAACTGAGCCACCCAGATCGACCTTGTGCTCATTGAGGTGCCACTTATTAATGAGGATAAAATACCTATAACGTGAGTACAAATATCCCATTATGTCATATCTGTAATGCTATGCAATTTGGCTCAGCCAGGAGCACTCAGATATTGGTTGAAGAATAACATTTCCAAACTTCATTTATCAGATTCAGTTTTCATACTCTGGGGCAGCACACGAGTACAAGTTACCTACTATATAGCAGGACTACTGCGATTATCTGTTAGAAACATTTATAATTAAGTGTGAGACACGGTGAATAAAGTCACTCGATGGCATACTCTTTAGCTCAATCAGGCTTCAATAGTTCTTGACAAGTATGTCAGGAGTAAAGTAGTCCATAGGAATAGACTGTCATTCCATTGTTAATTCATATATGCATGCACAAAAAGCTGCACATGTACAACCTTGAAGAAAGATATACTTGACTGAAAAACTCCCGATGTAACTCCTGGTCTTTAATCTATAGAAAAACAACACTGCTCAAATTTGCATAATGTCCATCTTTTTATAAAGCAACCATTTGCTTCAAAACCTATTTTGCTGTGCTGGATGACATACCTAAAATCAAGAACAGCACCCATGTATTTTCATTAGCTTTAATCACCACCATCATTATACCAGATATAAAGAAAAGAAAACTTTTCTACATCAAACTTTAGTCTTCGTTCTGCATGTACAGTATTTATTTCATGTGTAATCATTCTTGTGGACTTTAAGTATGTGCATAAACCTCTGTGCTACATGCAAATTCACTCTGATGGCTTCTCTCTCTCTGCAGACTTAGAACTCTTAACAGAAATATTATCAATAATGTAAGAAACTAGCAGCTAATGTAACCTTACGCATGAAAGAGTTCTTCCATTTTCTTAGCTGCCAACAGAAACTACTTTTCTCCGTATTTTCTACTCTATTTATTTTTGTCATAATTTTCAACTTAATCAAAAACAGAAATATTTTGATGTATGTTGCTTTATGAATAAGAGAATAACGGAAGATAATTGCTGCCACTGCCACCACCTTTCTTACTATAAAGTTGTCTCTTAAGTTAGTTTGTTTCTCGTTATGTTTCAATCACCAAGAACGCCTGGTAACACACCTCATCTGCAGCACAACTACGACAGAGTAGTTGCCAAACTTTGTTTTAGGGAAAAATTCCCAGCTCAAAATCGACTAAACCACTTTTGACATGCTCAATATGTTATTGCATCTTCCTCAGAGACAGACAAATTTTCTGCTGGCATTATGAGGCAGTTTTGCCCTTATGACAGCATAAAATGTTGGAAATGTTTCTTTTTGCTTTCCACGTTTTGTAAACCCAAGTTCATGCTGCTCCATCCAATGTCAGTCGCAAACACACACTGATGTATCCAATAGCAAGTCTGGTTGTTGACCTCTGAGTTGTAGGGGCTGTTAGGCAACTATAACTTGAGTGTACACATTGTTCAGGGTTTCCAGGCAGCATATTTGGAACTTGCGAGCAAAATGAACTTATGAGACAACTTTGTACTAGGCACATTTATGCACTAAAATGTTAGTGAACAAATATTATATAGACATTCCTGCCAAACTTGGTTAAATATAGGTGAAATAAGGTGCCACTCTTTGGCAGATCCTACTAAAACAGCACAAATGTACACAGGAATGAAATACAAAACTATTAATTGCTGTTTGATACTATGTGTAGGCTAAAGCTGGGAAGTTGAATTGTAGCCATGGCTGTCATTTGAACCACAAGTGCTGTTACCATAATGGGGCCCAAACATGCCTATGACTAAGATGAAAGTTCAATTCATGTCAATTTATCATCACAATAGCATGCCAGTAGTGTGTCAGCATAACAATCAAAGATGCACTGATCAAGTACAGTTGTGACATTGGCTTTTAAAATCCTATTCAGATTTCCAAACACTTACGATGCTATGAAAGCTTAGTATTAGTCATGAGCTATAGCAGACACATTTACTTATAGTGTATAGTTCTAATATACGTAGCTTAGAGTGCAGGTTTAAATTATGACACCATCCAAGGTTCCTTTCTTTAAATATTAAGCAGCATGTCATAACAGCCTAATATTTCTTCATAAGCACATGCTCCATTTTGACATGGAAAATATTTGGGATTCAAGGTTCATGCCTTCAGTGAAGTATGCTTTCCAATCAAATGTATGCTGCACAGAATGGCAGCATAGGTGCCACCCATGTAAAATTACGTATTTAACCTAATGAATTTTGAGAAAGGCTTGAATTTTGCTGTATTAGGCCCTGAATTCTAGTTTCAAAGTGTTACTAACATCTCAACAGCTGAGCTTAAAAATGCAGCTGAGTAGAAACAGTGCAAATGTAAAATGCACTTTCTACTGTCTATACCAAAACTGAGTAATAAATTAACACCTTCTTTTCTTTCTTTTTTGCTTTTTTTAGACTGTTTCTTGCATATGAATTCATTCTTTTGACTATGATCTCTAGCTTGTACCTACTTTTCACCTAAGATTCAAATTCTTGGTATGTAAAAACCAGATTTAGTGCCCAATCATGTGTAAGTTCATAAGCCATTAGTCAATTATGGTTTCAAAATAGCTAACAGGAATACAAAATAAACAAAATTCCTGGGCAAAGTCTCTTGAGCAGAATATGTCAGGAGGTATAAGTGCAAACCGAAAACAATAATAGTTCTATTCTTTTCCTGATTTCTTAAAACAATATGCATTTATGGAAAATGTTTCAATCAAAAATAGTTGTGTTCATTGTGTTATTTGGATACAAAGCCTAAGATAAGTTTAACTATGTTCATTACAATGTCTAATACATGACAGAACTGATCAGAGATTTTGCTCATTTTTACATAAACAAGCAGCTTTAGAAATCAGAACATGGATCACAGTTGGCATGATCTTAGCAATGTTCATTCAGTTTGACACTAAAATAAAGCTGATGATACTTCATTAGGGTAATAATAAAATCTAATGCATAGTTATGCTTTATGTAATGCAAAATATTTGCAGGTCATTAATAAACTCAAAATCATGTTTCAAACATCATGCCCTTTGAAAGGTAGAATAAAAACTGAAAAATTCAATACCGCAGCCAGAACATGAACCATAAAGCTGCTCTATATGCAGCCGCTCTTAACCACTGAGCTACCATGGTAACACGCCAGCACAACATTAAATTTCCCAACTGATTGCATTTTCCCAATATACCATAAGGGAATCTCAAATTCGAGACCATATACCCCAATGGCGACTTACAATTGTAAGTACTTCAGTCCCGGGCTTTAAGGTTTTTATTATAGTTTCCATATATAAGGCCAGTCAATGATAACTGATTTAACACACTCAAACCATGTGTAGGCAAACTTTGAAAGGTAGAATCAGGACTGAAAAATTCGAAGTCGTACTCTTTCCTCATTTAAATGGTGAATTTCAAAGTTTGAACATATAAATAACTCATTTGTCTTTCTTTCTCTCCTTACGATCAACCAAATTTTGATTCACTTCTGATTTCAAAATTACTAAAATACTGTTAAATATTTAAGCCTAATTTTTGCTACTGAACCTAAAATACATTAAAAGCATTTTTATTTAAAACAATACAACCACAAAGTAACTGAAACCATACATACCATGATATATCCTTAGTGGACCTTGGAGTTCTTACAACTAATAACATAATAGAATGTTAAAATAACAGCTTTATTTATGATAACAACAATAAAAATAATAGTGGAAGCAATTGATTGTGAGCTCAGAGTTAACATTTAGAGTGCAACTAACAATAAACATCTTGATAATATGTTGCCCGCACTGTCATGAAAAATCACAGACAAAGCATCTCCTCTAATCCATTCAAAATTATAAATTATATACAAATAAATAAACAAAGAGGGAAAAAATAATGAAAATATTTTATTGTTATTAATTCTATTATCTGAACAACATAATATAATTAGCCACTCCATATCACCTTGGAGGGCAACGAATGAGATGGGCGTGAGGGGCATGTAGAAGCCACTACAGAATTTGAGCAATATGTGGCTACAGCATAGGTGACAAGAGAACTCAGGTACATAGAAAGACAAGTTTTTAAAACCAGCACCCATATATGCTTTAGACAAACATTTCAATCTCCAAATGTTGCGTCAAAACTCACAATTTGGAGTAGCAGTTACAAAGGACTAGAAACTTGTTAAATGTACTGGATATATATATTTTTTTACACCTAAGCCTTATAGCATTTTTCTAAAGAAATTCAAAGCATTTTTAAATCAAAAGCATAATGAAATACATGCAGTGACAATTGACTGCACATAATAAAACATATATGTAAGAAAGCTTTTTACTTCAAATAAAAACGATTGTCAAAGCTGTAAGAGTACTGCAGTGCTAGAATGATAAGGGTGTGCATTAAGAAAATTCCAAGCTTCTATGAGGATGTAAGTTATCACCACCATATCCAAGTAAAATTGGGTTTCATATTTACATGGCTCTCATACAATTATGATATTAAAATAGTCTATGCCTCATGAAAATATGGATGCTTACCAGAAATTTCAACTTGCCTATCAACAAGTGCTATACTATGGAGGAAAAATGCTCCGAGTTTTAAGTAAGTAACTCATTGCATAAAGATGATATTCCTCCATGTGAAAATTGTCTTGCCTGCAGACAATATTACTAAGTTAAAATAATGTACAAATTATGGTATGATGTTAGCACCAAGTTAATGATCAACAACATCACCACCTTTTCATTGTTGCATATTTTCTAATGCAAGTGCATATTTTCTTCCTCATTACATCTTATATTAAGTAAAACTAGCGTAAGTTATCACGACATTATTTAAGTAGAAGCACATTCTCACAGATCATTTATATGAAAATAAATTGTCATTCAGTATATCTGAATATATTCTGTCACTCAAAGCAGACAATTTATATTTCATTTCAGTCATGAATACCCTGCCTGCCAACGCAATTTAACGTTTAACACAACAGAATTTAGAGTTATCATCACAGATGCATCTGAAAAATGGAGTTCCATTAACAAGTTAGTTTTAACAGGTTTTGTATATATGTTGTTGTTTTTTTTTTTTTTGTATATGTATAAACTTTTATTTCAGGCAAAAGTAATGCAAATATAAGGAACTCAAATAGAGAACTGATAGATAGATGCATCACTTGGGGATTTGTACATAAATCCTACCATTCTTTTTTTGTTTAAGGAAAAGCCACATGTAACATGCAACAAGAATTTTGGCTAGTTGGTCTCATATGTTGTAAGAAGAGCAGCATCAACTGGCTCCATGCAAGAAGGACAAGTAAAGCTTCTCATCAACCAGTCATCGATACATTCCACATGGTAAGTATGCATACATGGTAGATAACGTACAGCATCACCTATCATGAATTCCACCATACATATTACACACCTGCAAATCAAAAAAATTGCATTAATCACTTCTGAACTTAAACATCACATATAATACATCACTGCTGAACAAACAATACAGCATAACCAACATTACGATGATTTTTGTAATATTGTTGCATTAATGAATAAATCTTGGAGTTGTACACTACATTTAAACCACAAATAGTCACTGTTAAAACAGCATAGGAAATAAAAGTATAACATATTCTAAAATGTATTACATATTAATATGTTCCCCTTTGTCTGGTCTCTTTAAAACATCCAATTTACCATTGTCATGTTAACTTGTCTTTTCTTCTCGTTTGACATTTCAACTGGCACAAACAACTCAAAACAACACTAAAAGTAAGACTGAAATCTCGGAAGCTGCACTGTAACCAGAAATGTGCAACTGAAAGATTAGCTTACCATGTACAGGGGTATTTTTAGATGTGGCGAATGACCTTGCTAGGATCTGCGCAAGTGACATCGTGCAAACTGATGATGGGGTGGGGGTAATGTCTCTGTTTCCTTCCTTGAAATGAACAAGCCACTGCTGATAATGCAAGATGGCACTGTACTTAATCACGCACAGTCCACGATGTTCATGTACTACACGAAAGTTGGAAACATAACCTGACACTCCTATTGTCATATTGTAAATATGATGTCTGTCTTAACAATATTGATGAAGCTTATATTCTATATGAATTTTCTTGGTAAATAAATCTGAATCTGAATAAATACAAAAGTGAACTCGATCATAAACCACTGTGCAATTCAACAAGTCTAGAAAGTACCTTTGTACTTGGTAGATCAATAAACCTTCAAACCTTCCTAACGAGTGTTTGTGCTATGTATTCATAATATTAGCGGCAAACTTTTGGTTTCATGACAATGGTCTGCCAGCTGCATATTTTCTGACTAGATATCAAAGGTCAATATGCAGTCACCACTTTTGTCACTATGAGGAGAATGCGGTAGGTTGTATACGTACACCAATTAAAATTTACCAGTAGTACTCATACAATATAGTAGATAATAGACATTATTACAGTTTAACAATAAAAAAATAAAAACACAAAAGACCATTGAGTTACACGGAATGTGAGTTATCAAGAGTTGAGTTATCAGGATTCTACTGTGTGTCTTTTCCTTCAAAAAAAAAAGGTTATTGAAATATTGTGCAACTGATATTACCAAACTTTTAGATATAGAGAACCAACAGTTTCCACATAGACATTTTCATCTCCTGTGCAATTCATGTCTAGTCTGGTGCACAAATTGTTTCTTCAATGAAGATATGTGAATATAGTAGCAAATCAGAATCTCTTTCTGCATACATTTTAATGTTACCATTCAATATAATCTTCCATGTGTTAATGGCTGTAATATAAGGACTACAGAGTTTTCAAATTGATGTATACACACTTTGAAACAATATTTCTCAGCAACAAAATGAGGCAGAAGTACAATTTTTGTAGTGCAAGATACAGAAGGGAATGGAAAATGCAAAAACATATTCATCTGTTTATCAAGAAACATGGCTGTGAATTTAGCTTTCAATGAATGTAAATAGATACAATGTTACTGGAAAGTGGAGAGTATATTTGGGGTTCAATGATGGAGAGCTGAATTTGGTACACTACCACCAACAAGGTTAACAATCACAGGAATCCTAGAAAACTTTGAAGTTGATGAAACCATGCAAGATGTCTTGAAAGGGTGGAATAAAGGCAAGTTACACTGATAACAGCACTGTTGATGCAATCATGCAGGCTTCTGCATGAAAAACATTGTTGTTGGCAGTGTACTATAGCATTTCGAACATGTACATGTATTCTTCATATTCCTTTCCCATTTTCCTTTTACTTTCTGTAAAAACCCAGACATACAGCTAATCTTCTTTTCCTATTTTCCTGCTAACATCCTTGTCACTACTATATTCCTCTGTATTTTTCACTGTTTCTCTTCCCAAGCCTCTTTTCTCCATAATGCTACCTCTTTATACTCTGTCATATAATGTGTCATATGTGTGTATACTTCCCTCTCTGCACATAATTCACATATTCCTTTTTTCCTACCTCTTGATCCTTTTAGAAATATTGTACCTGTTCTCATCCAAGCTAACACTTCTCTTTCTTGTCTACTGCAATAATCTACATATGGTTCTCATCCCCAATTTCTTTACATATAAATCTAAATTGTTTAATCAACTAGAACAAAACTTATCAACCAGCAAATAGAATAAGAATCTATGTATAATATGCAGTGGTGTAGCATGACCATCAGACTCAAGTATGTAACCCAACGAATACTGTATAATTTGTTAAAATATGATCCAATGTAAATAGAATTGCCCTTCACAGTTTTCATGTTGTCATTTTCTGAAATAAATATTTGATAATACTGAGAGCATAATACAAAAGAGAATCTCTTTTCTATAAGAATTTATATCTATAAATCAAACGAACAATATGTCAGTACTTCCATCAACATTTAGTAACGAATGGTACAGAGTTATTTTTCACTACTAATGCCCAAAGATTCTTCTAGTGTCAATGAAACAACGAAGGCATCAGAAACTTCTTTCTTAATTCCATGTGTCATGAGGGCACTCACATTTGAAATTAAGTCATACAAGTGAAGTTGGACGAAAGTCAATTTTTCTAAGTGCACTTTGAGAGAGACATATATTGCTAATTCATTTAAATGTTCAATATAATTGCTTCTGAAGATCATTCATTCTTATAGTGACCATGAAAAACAAGTGCCTGTTTTCCTAGAAAACATACAGCCCCTACAAAATGAGAAAGTAAAGCTCTGTTCTTTTTCACTTCATTGTTATGCTGTTCAACTGAGAGCTTATACTAATTTTTCAATGAAAATTTTATTCCTGGATTTAGCCCAAACATTTCTGGTTGTTTTTCACACGTTATGTGATTACAAGAATATTTGCTTTATGGTTGCCTTATAAATGCTATTTAAATCTTCATAACCTCTAGAATTCCATACCCACATTTCTTTTAAAAGAAAGATGAACAAAATACTTGTTTAAAGTATTACGACACAGCCAGGACTCATAAACTTTAATGTTAAAATGCCTTATATATCTTATAACGTTCGTCATAATACTGAGAGCACACTTTGGATGGTCTGCTATAATTACATACTGCTTTTTAGAGAAAGTTTAATCTTTATTGACCACAGAACAGTTTATTTCAATTTTTGTTACAATAACAGCACCTAAACGCAGTTTTGTTTAATGTTCAGGCTCTGATTAATTTTGTGACCTCTCAGATGTGATTGCCTCTGTCACAAACCTTTGTCCCATAATCTGCACATATCTTAACATACATTTTGCTTTAAAAGTACATAACCAAGTGTCCAAATTATGCTCAAAGGTCCACAATTGAAGAGCACACATACAAGAAGCAAAACAATTTGCGAATTACTCCCTATTCACGACTTTAAATGCAATAATGTGAGCATGATTCTTAACATGAGATGTGGCCTAGCCTGGTACATACCTTGGCTCAGGCGCAAAACACCAGCTTCCTCTAACTGACGGCAGATGATGTTGACCCAAGCTTTGTTTCAGAACATACTGGTGCAGAATGGCACAAATTCAAATCATGTTTAGGAAAACCTGATTTTTAATGACATTAAAACGATTATGCACAACAAAATTATAATGAACACCAATTTGGCAGTTTTAAGGAAAATTACAGTATATATAATACATCCCCTACATCCATTGATGCTATGTCCCTAGTGGCATGGTTAATTTAATAAAATGCTAAACTTGTAAATTTACTTTAAACTGAGAGCTTCATATATTAACCTTCTTTTTTTTTTCTCTCTCATAAAACTCTATATCTTTTCATTACTTTTGCCATTGTTTGTATAGGTGCATACAGATGGAAGATACTTGCACCATACATCAACAGAATATTCTACATGATAAATGTAACAAATAATTATATTGCAATTTTACTCTCTAAGACAGGTACGGACAAACCATGTGTCAGAAGGGGAGGACAGTGAAGGATTACTGTGACATAACATAACAGTAATCCTTCAAAGCAGTGGCATAATAGTGGTGTTAATTTTGAACAGCTGGTAATGCCAATTTATTAAAGTGCAAGAAATGTTTTAAATGTCAATATAAAATCAAGTGCTTTATTTTATTACTCATAGAATAAATGTATTAAACTCAAAACATGTCACACATATTATCAAAATAAAGAAATAAATATACTATCTCTTATAAACTTATAGGAAAATGAACAAACAATGTTTAATAATTACTGTTTTTACATACTTAAAGACAATACATCACATGGTATTTGTATGCTATAAAATATGAAACTGCCAATGCCGCCTTAAATGTGCGAATAACTATTGTGGAATAAACATCATAATTGTGCACATTAATGTTTCACCATTGGATTAGAAGTCTGCTTCTGTGTTGCAAACAGAAAACGAGGGGTTAATGTCACCTGACAGTGACACGCAAGGTCAAGAATGCCCATATCTGCTCTAAGACATGGATAACAATTAAAAAGAATCATTCTACTACAGTTTTGGAATGGTCTAGCATGCTAATGGATAAGAATGAAGAGCTGATTCTTCCTGAAACAAAAGTATATCATTTTCAGAATAAATTTCATGTAATGTCTTTTTTTTTTTTTTTTTTTTTTTGCAAGTCTAGGAGTCTGAAATTAAAATTGAAATGTTACATTAAACTTGATTTTCAAGTTGGCTAAACTGCAAGCTGGCTAGCATGCCAGCACACCACAATGTTAAGGGGATAGGACATGATAGTGATGTCACTGCAAACAAGAGAACACAGACAAACAACATTTGTCTTTCCGAGTCGATAGACAGTGGTCAAAGTGTCTTCTCATTTGAAATGTATTATTTTCATTTTGTTGAGTACATCAGATTATGTAAGTGTTACATACCATTATTAAACTAATTTTAAATGAAATGTTAACAATTCAATGCTAGTTGCACCTTGAGAACCAAATTTCACATTCCTTTGATAGTATGCTAATTTGAAAGAGAGCTGGAAGAGAGCAGAGAATTGTACATTATCACCCGCAGCAGAAGGTACCAAAAATTGAGAGGTGGTCAAAGAATTAAACAAAGCAAAAAATGTCCAAGTGTTGCCTAAATGTGGTGTGACATTGCAAAGCTCCAAACGTCTGTAGGCTTTGACACTAGTACAGCTCTGTATACATTAGAAGTACGCATGCAACTTTCTTTTTTCCTACCCCATGAGTATTGTCAATAACCCGCTGGCTGCACAGGGAGCACATGCCAGTGACATTAGTGAAGAGAGGTGTTGCCAAATATGTAGCACTTTAAACATTAAAACTACAAATACAGAAAAAAAACTCACATAAAGCATTTTAATCGGCTCATCAAAATATATTTCTACCTTTAATTTAGTATATCAACCATCTTCAGCCCTGTATATTCTTTTTTACAATTATGTACATTCCAAACATGCAATGCCATGTAAGACAGCTAGTTTAAAAATCTGTGGTGGCTTGAAAGTATAATAAAATTCAAAGGCATTTACTCTGCATCATGATGCATTACCTCAAAAATAATAATTATGAAAACTGCCTCTCTTTTACACGTAGTGTAACCTCAGTTATACATTTCCAAAGGGAGATAACTAAAATAATATATACATGAGAGAACATAAAAGTGAATTTTCTTATGGAACTGAAACTGTTTTATTACATTACTACACAGCTAATTATGCATTATGTAATATAAGAAAGTAATATGTAAAATCAACACACAAATGAGAAACACAATATCTACTGAAGAGTATTTAATGCCAGTACTGCTATTCACAATTCAAACTAAAAAAAAAACAAGAGTGGAGGAATTAGAATACTGTTGCTTTACACTTCTTTAAAAAAATTGTGAATTTTTCTTTGCTTCTTTTGATTTTTCCACCAGTCAACTATGTAATACCTAGGTACCTAGCCGTATCATAAGTTCTGTCACAGCTATAAACGTGGGTAGTGCAACACAGAATGATACTACCCAAAACATTTTCATACCATTTATTAACTATAATATAGTTAACACAAAGAGCAGTTAGTTACTGAAAATTAGTTACACAGGCATTCAAATGGCACAGCCAATCATCTGTAGCAGCATGTATGATATTTATGTCCAAATTTTGTACTGTTCAATTCAAGTCTCACTTTAGAGCCTCAAGATTTCTGTCATATGGAGCAAGCTATACTCTCAATGTTGTCCCATTGTTGGTCATCCAGCTAATTCAGATCCGGACTTCCCGATAGCCAATCTTGGTGTGCTATAAACTTTGAAACATTGCCCTTAAGCCACTATTACACATGTTTAGCCTTATGAGTATGTGCAGAGTCTTGTTGAAAAACCCAGTGTTATATAATATCATAAGACATGCATTGTATCATATCAAGTTGTGCTACTCATTTTATAGTTGTGACAGAACTTATAATATGACAAGGTACTTCATCATTGTCATCAACAGTATCATCGGATATAGTCTGGGCAAAAATGACCTTGTCTGACATTATTGTTAGCATGTGTGAAGCAATAATGCATTCCGAAAATACTGAGACGTCGTCCAACAAGCATACCATTTTGTGCTGTGACAGCAAGGATACAGTACACAGAAATCATACATCAGGCACCGGCAGGTACACTACTTAGAGCGGGCAGTATACAGCACCAAGAGCTTGGTTGTCAAGCAGCGACTGGTCAGATCACAGCAGTAGGGATTCAACGTTTGGCACAGCAATATATGTATACGCGTTCTTGATGAAAATCTTAATGCAGTAATTAAAATCAAGGCAGCATGAAATACTTCCAAAATATTCAAAGGCTATTCAACAGAAAACTAACCAAAAAAAAAAATAAAACATTTACTATAAGTTGCAGTTTAATTTTCTTGTATTTTATAATTTGCACATGTTACTTATTTATAACATCGCATCTGTTACACCTTTAACTGTTCTAATTGTATTATCTGTCTTGGGTTTTTGTGTTATGAAATATAATTTTGTTCCTGTTACATTTAAGAGTTTATCAGTTAAATGTAGAAAAGCTGTTTCTGTTTTATGTTTTTCTGATTAAATCGCTGTACATATAGGTATAAAATAATTAAATTCATCAAGTAGATAAACAGAGCAAAAGTATTCCATTACTAGTGTAACACAGAACAATGTATGATAAATTGTCTGACAAATTGGAACATAAGCCGAGAGCCGTGCCAAGGCTCTAAGCCAGCAGCAAGCCAGAGCAGGACTCAATCAGGCAAGCCCTGCCGGTACCTGCCATACATAATATATCTTAACATAGCTTAAATATATTGTACAAATGAGTAAGTAAATTAATATATTTGGTACACAGGACTAAAAAAATTTAACATATTAATGCGAAAACATATAATCAAAAATGTATAATAAAATTGAACTAAATATTGATGGACAAAGTTCAGTGCCTAAAAATATAATGTACATCTGACAAAAACGTAGAAGTAAATAACATGTGTGAGAGGTTTGTTCAACCATATACACCTTCACAGCTCATCTTAGTGCTTCATTAACATTCAACTTACTCTCTACTCTTCTTACAGCCATCATAGGTTCCTGTTGGAAGATGCTGTATCAATCCCAATCGTTTAGCTATTTTCACCTGTTCCTCTTCTGTAAGCTGAGTAGCAGGTCTGCTCACATTTGGGGATGGATAATACACAGGCATTGACTCCTGTAACATTTATTTTGCAATTAGCATCTTCACAAGAGTGACAATAGCTACTTATTGGTAACAACATTAGTACAACACATTTTTAATTTACCAAACAGTGGTAATGATATAACTATGGTTGCTTTTCTGGAGAGTGCTCAGAAACAAGTACCCTAATACGAAAGGGACCCCAAAGAAGGAAAACAAAGTTAACTGGCTTCTTTTAAGAGTAACTTGTTTTAATTTGTAAAATGTTGCCAGCATTTTTATGATATTTTTTAAGTATAGCAAACGTTAATATTTGCTACTGCTAACTACTGTCTGTTCACCAGCTCATGGTCTCAGGAGAATGAAGGCAAGAGGAGAGACTTCATGTAGTGTAGCCCGAGTTTGGCAAACTGCCTCACAAACATTGCTGCTGGTTACGTTGCCAATTTATGTCCGATGTTACTCATGCTATGCTTTCTCGCTGCAATTTCTCTTAGTTTCAGTAAAATCATACAAGTCTCTAGCATTATGTCGGAAGTAAAGAAAAACGTAGTGTAGAAGTTGATAAAACCCTGCCTAGGAGTGCTGTGAAATCTGCTATGATATTGTGGTTACAGAACAAAGGGGTTCAGAGTGACGGTTCTACGTGTAAAACAGATCTTTATAGGATGATTGAAACATACAAACAAACAACCTAAAGAGGTTTTTAAAGTGAATGTATTTTTAGTTTTTTGGACCACACTGCGTTTGCTTGCTCCCATACATGTATGATCTCGATACCATAGAACTAGCTTGGGCCAAGGTAAAATGAAATGTAACACACAACTGATCCTTACAGGAATTGCACGGTATAATGCTCGAGGGCATATCACATGTAACCAAAACAGATTAGTAAGGTTTTTTTGATAAATGTAGAAAAGGTAGAAAATGATCAGGGGGAGAAAAACAAAGTAGTTGAAAACACTGTTTACATTTTATAAGCTAAATATACTGCATGAACTAAAAATAATGTCCAAGTTCCACTATTTTGAGCGACTTCTTTGTTTTAATCTAGCGTGAATACACATCCTACAGTTGGCACTTATATTGTAAGTGCAACTAGAAGCATGACTGCAGGTTCAAATATTGCTGTGTACCTGGAATTGTTTACTAACACTGCATTCCTGCCAGGGACTGTGAGCTGGTGAACAACCTGTAGTATAATGAAATGATTTATGTTGTGACTGATGTAAAATCTACTTAACAATATTTATTCCATGATTTCATGTAGTTTGCTTCTTGACTTATGACTGTTGTGATTGCAAGTTTGTTGAAACACCACAGGCATGCTTTCATTTTCTTAACTCAAGACTCAGAAGCTGCTAACTTGCCAGTTTAACATTGCTAATGCAATCACAGTGTGTGGTGTGATAAAACTGTGTTGTAACATTACAATAGAGTTGATTCATGGCATCTGTAACTACTGTATTCTGCCAACTACCAATTTGCAACTGTGCAGTGCTCTATGGAGTACAATTTCTTTCTAATTAAAGTTATAAGCTGCCTTAAACCGCCAATATTAGAACATGTCATAAGCAGACTAACTGCAATTTGAATGATTGTTGAGTCAGCTGTAACACTAACTTCACTTCCTTAAAACTAACTACATCTGTAGTTAACTTATACTATCTCAGAGCATGTTTTATAACACAATTTTTGGTCCTACTGATAAGGGTAATATGTATATCTACAAGTCTGTACCTCTAAAGGTGTTTTATAGACTTGAACAACCTGGCAACACTGACTGCCCATACATAAAAGTGCCAACACCAAGGTTAAAAAAGTCAGACCATATAATTATATAAATGCACTGATCATACTGCTCAAAAAAAGACCTACAGCATTCATCTCATCATAAGTCCATATAGGTGATATTCCTACAGTAGCCCTGATTTTTTCTAATATGTCAACATAACAAGAATCCAAGTAATTCTTCCTGAGAGTGGACTCATCAGGAATGTTGTGGTTGCACCATTTCTGTAAGAAATGTTTAAATTCGAGCAGTTGAAGTTTGCTCCAAGGTATGTTCCCTGCAACCAAATACCATGCACAGTTCTTTATAAAATTCACTATCAGAGATGTAGGCTGCCTCTGTAGGTATGTAATTAGTACCTGTTTCCTTGAAGACACCTGCTGTTTTTTCCTAACATGTAGATTGCTTTGTAGATGGTGTTCAATTTGAGATTTCATCGGATACCCTAAATATTTATCACAAGTTTTGCACACGACTATTTACCCCCTCATGGGCACTCACCTTGAAGTGGTGAGGGGGCTTAAACTTTTACTGATCATCTTATTAAGTTTAAGTGTACAAGTAACCAAGAAGTGTCCACAGTAGCTGCCATGACAACAGTGCAGTCCCATTGCAATATATAATACAATATGGACTCTTCAGTTGCAAAATATTCTGGAGTTAAAATAGTCCCATAGTCAGATCTCCAGGCAGGGACAGCCATTACAATTCCAAGAATAGATTAAAGGTTCTAACATGGATGAATAAATTCACCATCAAAGAGATTAGAGAGTTCTCCATATAGAACCAAACATACTGCTTAGACAGAGAGGTAAAGATCCTTATAAGAGAATTGAAGCCTGGTGTCGGACACAAAAGGAAACAGAAAATATTTACCAAACAATAAAATATAAGGCAAAACTGAACAAACTCCACATCTTATTAAGAAGTACTTTTAAAGACAGGCAAAAGAAAAAGGAAAAACAAAGAAAACCTGAGAACTCAAAATTGAATTTAGCAATTCTTCAATGGAATGCCAGATCATTAAGAAACAAAATGGACACCTTAAAATGGGAAATGTACGAAAAAAGCCACATGTAGTATGTATTCAAGAATCTTGGTTATATACAAATGAAATAGAGATTTACAAATTTCAAGACTATAACATTTTAACAAAATGTAGAAATAGTAAAGAAGGTGGAGGAGTTGTAACAATGATTCATGACTCCATTACTGTTCTTGACTCTAAATCCAAAATAGATGAACATACGGAATACATAAAAACCAAAATTCTACTCCCAAATAAAATTTCAATTACAATTGTAAATGTGTACATACCTCCTGGACAGGTACTAAATAATAGAAAGAAGATACATAATACTGGGGGACTTCAATAATAGACATAAGTACTGGAACGAAGGAACAGAGAATCAATATGGGAATGTGCTATATAACTGGCTTTTGACCAACAATCTAATACTAATTAATGAAGATAAAACACCAACATATCAATGTCCAGCTACAGGAACTTTGAGTACTATAGATCTCTGCTTCTGTTCTCCCAGCATCCATAAATACTTACACAGCCAGTCAGCAGGTGACGACTTCCTAAGCGATCATTTCCTAACACATACATCTTTCAGTTTTGATAACAACATTAGTAGTGACAACACCAATAATATACCTAGAGCAAAGTGGAAAATTAAAGCAGCAAACTGGGAAGAATATAAGGTTGAAACCAAAGTATTGTTCAATAAGTTCAAAAAGCACCATGCCTTTTCTCAAGATGTCATCAACAACTGAACTTTGGAAATTACAGAAACCATTCCAGATGCAGCTAAACCAACCATTCCTGCGATCAAACAGAAACATGATAAACCAATGAACATATGATGGAACAAATCATTAAAAGCAGATAAAAAATTATGCAAAAGGTCAAAGAGTGTGGATGAAAAAAAGACTCATTGAAACCAAGATAATTTACAACAAAGTTACGGCAAAATATAGACAGAATCTCCTTAACACAAAAAGAGCAAGTTGGTAACAGTTTGTAACTTCCTTAAATGCTAACAATCTGGAACATACTCAAAGCAGTAGAAGGGAAAGGATACAGAGAGAGAGAGAGAGAGAGAGAGTGAAAGAGATATAGGTTCAAGGGCACTCAACTACATGGCCATCAGTGCCATTAAAAAACAATTCATGGCAAGAAAAGGATACAGCAAAATAAATTAGCCCAGAAATGAAAATGGCAATACAACTATGGACAAACCAGAGAAAGCAGAACTACTAAACTGCCATTATGCTAAAAAAATCCAGTAAAACTTCACCATGGCCAATTAAGCTAGATAAACATGAACTATACCTCACATGTAAATTTGAATTGCTCTTTTATCACAAAGAGGAAGCTGACATACCTTTCACAGAGAAAGAACTTATAGCTTTATCAGACCTACACAATCCGGCCATTGGAAATGATGATATCCATAATGCCATGCTACAAAATGCCTCTAAACAGATAAATACAGCCCTACTTCAGCACTTCAATAATATCTGGGAAACAGGTATATTTCCAAATCCCTGGAAAACAGCCATTATTTTACTCCCCCCCCCAAAATGCAAATCATATAGACCATTTCATTAACATCTTGTCTATCTAAACTGCTTGATAGAATGGTTCAGAGAAGACTATCATAAAGAGTTGAAAAGTACAATCTTAGTCCTTGCCAGTATGGCTTCAGACCTTCAAGTGGCACAATGATGATTTATTATATTTTACTCACGAAGTATATTTAGGCTTCACAAAAATAGGAAATGACAATTGCAGTGACAATAGACTTGGAAGCTGCGTTTGACACAACACCTCACAAAACTCTTCTTTTACAACTCATAAAACTTGGAATTAAACGTAGAATGCTAAAATTCTCCTTTTCATTTCTTACTGGTAGAAATATTCAGACTTATGTCAACAACTAATTGTCAAGCCTACAAAAGAATCTATAGTGGGTTTCCTTAAGGATCAGTGATTAGTCCCACACTGTTTAATATCATGCTTTTTGATTTATCCAAGATGCTGCCTCCACAAGTTAAAATCAGTATATACGCTGATGACATCTAAATATGGTCTACAAAGACCCAATTAAAGCAAAAACCTTGATGCAGGAAGCAGCAGATTATGTCAGTAACTGGGCAAAGAATTGGATTTAAATACTTCTTATGAAAAAACTGAATGCACTGTGTGCACCAGAAAATATGGATTAAAAAATTATAGACCAAAAATCCTCTTGAATGGACAACAAATACAGTACAACACACCCAAAATTCTAGAAGTTACTTTGGATGAGAAATTATCATACAAAACTTACACACCCAAACCATTGTTACACAATGTAACAGAAGATTAAACTTATTAAAAATTGTAACTAGTTAAAAATGGGTGGCTGACATCATTACATTAAGATTGTTTTACATTGCCTACATCAGAAAAAAGCTAATATATGGCTGTGAAATATGGGGCAGTGCAGCAAGTATGCACTTACAAAAGATTCAAATCATTCAAAATGCAGCCTTGAGGTTGTGCCTGGGAATTACCAAAAACTACTCCAATAAGTGCCATGGAAGTAGATCTTAATGTAATACCTATTCATCTTTATATACAAAAACGAATTTGGATTCAATACCTATGACTACATGTAGCTGCCAGACACGTTTCCAATCAAATTTGGAGACAGCAACATCACAAAACTGTATAGACTTCAAAATCATCCACAACCTCTTCCCCTAGAACCAAATGTAACAGCAACTGTAAAAATACTAAACAAAATACCTCAATGGAAATGGTCCACTCCAAAATTTAGTTATAAGTTATCATGTAATTACACTAAGAAAGACCCAGAATACATGCTGCAGTTAAGAGCTTGGGAACAAATTGCCAACAATTATGAAGGATACCTGCACATTTACACTGATGGATCCCTTAACCTCAAAAATAATACCGCAACAGCAGGATACTATATGCCAGAAAGCAAAGATAAATACTACATACCATGCATACCAGAAAATTATATTGCAAAGACTGGAACACTTTCTAAAGAAAAAGAAAATTTATACCCAGTTGCAACATGGTTTTCGTAAATCTTATTCTACCACTACAGCTGTAATCTCACTTGTGCATGATATTATGGTAAAAATTAATCAAAATAAGAAAGTACCTGGCCTAATAGTCGACCTATCAAAAGCTTTTGACTGTGTAAGGCATAATATTTTATTAAATAAGCTTAATCTGTATGGAATCAGAGGCCTACCTAACAAACTAATTGTATCTTATCTAACTGGAAGACAACAGTGCTCCGAAAACAATTATCTTGATGGCAACAACATAAATAAAATCAGCAATATTGGAGGTAAAGTATGGAGTTCCGCAGGGTTCTGTCTTGGTCCCTGCCCTATTTATTATATGTATAAATGATATGCCAACAAGCAATAATTTTAGTACAATCAATTATGCTGATGATACTACTACTACTCTATGTTGGAATGATACATTAAATACATTGCCAAATACTATTAACAATATTAATCATACCATAACACATTATTTTGAATGCAATAAACTAAAAGTAAATGAAGAAAAAACCAAAGCTATGATATTTGACCTAGGAGGAACAAATGAAATAAATAAAACTATCTCCTCCATGGTTAATCTGACAGAAACTACATCTTAACCCTTATTAGTAGGGCTCAGAAGTTCATGCCCTAAAAAGCACTGAAATATGCATGCCAATATGCTCTTAAAAACTTGAAAATATGCCAAGAAATATGCACTATTTAATTAAAACGATTGATGTCCCTTTGCAGTAGACAAGACGAGTTAGTATAAATAATAAAAAAAAGTTATCTTATTCATTAGAGGTTGAAGCAGAACTGGTCCCGCTGCTAGTATTAACTGCTAAATTGGAGTTCACAACCAACACTTTGCACAAATTTTCAAATTTAAAACATTGTATGTTCTCACAAAACACTTTTGTAACGTGAAAAACATCTCCACGTAACAAGCTGTTATCGGGGCATATTTAAATGATATTAACTGCTTCACAGAGAGAGAGAGTCAAGTCTCTTGGTGTGACAGATGGTTTTCTTTCGAGGATGTCTCGAATATCGCACATCTATTTATAGTCAAAATTTTTTGAAATTACATAATTCACTTTCTCTTTCACTTTTTGTCCTATGCTACCAGGAACTGAACTTAGATCACATATTGTTTTTTCAAAGACAGTAACTTATTCATGCAAAGGAGATCCTACAGCTTCCAATGCCGTTATGGCTGATGGTAAGAAAGAAAAATGGGCAGATATGAAACTAAGATCCTCTTTTAACCCAGTGTCTGATAGAATATTTTGCGCAGTTTCTATTGATGAAGCATCTTTCGAGTTCAATGAATTAACAACCTCTTCGACTATTTCTATGTGCTCACTATTATATAAAACTGCATCGACCCATGTTCCCTATCGAGTTAACACTGGTGCAGGAAGAAGTCACATATTAGGCGCCTCTTGATCTAAACAACTTAACTCTTTTAGGAGATTTAACAAAAATTCTCTTTGTACTGGACACAAATCTATCTACCAACAGGAAAGAATCACGTATTGTCTCAGAAATGCGATGAAAAGCGTGTGCCAAACAAGTTATATGAATTAAGTTAGAAAAAATACCTTTCAGAGTTTGCCCTGATTTTATCATATAAGGACCTGCATCAGTAACAAATAAAGTAACCGGTCATATTTGATTCCACATGGCCATAGTAATTTCAAAGTGTCCATCACAAACTGGGTCACAGTTACATTGTTAGTGGCTGACAATTCACACACATTAAGAAGATAAGGTGTAGTCTTTTGTTCATTATTTAAAGCACCCACAATTATATTAGCAATAGAACGGCGCTCAGAATCAGGGTTTTCATCAACAGACAACCAGACAAACTGATCCACTAATTCATTTTGTATATTTGACAATACGTTATTGTAACAATGTCCTACATAAGTCTTACGCAGTGTACTTTCTTCATGCACATGTTGTCGAGAGTACTTGGCAAGAAAGTTTTTAAATGTCAGATTATTAATTTTGAATAAGGGCTAGCTAAAAATGCTTGACACAAGTCATAGGAAAATTCAGTAACCCTACTTCCTAAACACTCTATTAGCTGTTTTTTAACACGTTCTTTGTTTGCAAGTTTTCTGATTAAATTCTCCTTAGGTTTTGCTGTGTTTATGTGCTGAACTATTTGAAATCTTTTCTCACTCCCTACATCTTTCTCACACGCTCCACAAAACAGTGCCCTATTATCTGTAGATATTAAATCACCCAAAAACTTGTTCTGTAAATTAATTAATCTAGCACTCGAAGTTGGTTTTATTTTCGACATTTGAAGAGCTTTTTAACATTTTATACGCCTTATTTAATTTGGTGGGAATCAGTTCAGAACACTGTTACGTTTGAAGATAACACACAACTACTGGTGGGAAGGCAAGCGTTGCTATAATTGTGCTGCTCAAAACGTTGACCTGCACTTTATCTTTGTTAATATAAACCTCTCAGATAACGCACTGATTATTTTCTACGAACATACATATAATGAAAGGATGGAAACAGGGGATTCACTGCTTGACAACATGACTCAGCATTAGTTCTCACCACCTTGCGAGTTGCATCATCATGTGCAATACTACCAATGTGAAAAATGTTACACAGATGGAAAAAATAACAAAAAAAGCATAAAAATAATTAAAATATGTAATATAGTGGCTATAATATTGAAATCTTCGTGAGTTGTATCATCATGTCCAATATTACCAATATGAAAAATATTATCCAGATGGAAAACAATAAAAAAAAACATAGAAATCATTAAAAGATGCAATATAGGGGCTATACTATTAAAACAATATGCATTTATCAAAAATCAAGAAAATATCAAGAAAATCACCAGAAGTTGATAACTCCAAACCCCAAGATAGCAGAATAAAAGGAAATGAAAATATAGTAAAACTTGAAGAGAACCAGCCACCACCAATCAATATAGCTGGACTAAAAGATTATAACAAGCTGCGGCTGATGATGAATTCAGTCACTGATAAAGAATACAGGATAGTTACTATGAACAACAATGTATACAAAACAACATGCCAGAATGAAACTTACAGAGCGCTGGTACAAAAACTGAAGACTCAAAATATACAATGGTACACATATGAAAACAAACATGAAAGGCCAATCCGTATTATTGCATGGGGAATTCATGCATCATGTAATGGAGGAAAACTAAAGGAAAACTTGATGTATGCTCACAAACGAGAAAAAGGTGAATGAAAAGGGTGAGCAAATTGTAGTCAAACATGGACTTCCACTATTTATGTTGACATTTGATAACACAGAAAGTATAAGAAGAATATATGACATCACATCTATTATTAAGATAGTGGTCAAAATAGAGCCACTGAAAAAAAATTCCAAATTGATCCCACAATGCAAAAGGTGTCAGGCGTTCAATCACACTCAAGCATATTGTCAGAAAGAAGTATACTGTGTCAAATGTGCTGGTAAACACTTCACTAGAGACTGTAAAGTAAGTAGACAACTGTCCAAAATGTATTAACTGTAAGATCAAGCTGCCCAGTTTCACTGAGTCACCCAACTCAGTACCTCACAAGTTGTTCTTCAGGATGGAAGGCTGAAGCTATGGGATGTGGGAGTTCTCCTTGGGTTGCTCTTGCATGGATGACTCTCATCTATGCATTAGGGTGTAGGGCATCCTGGATCTGATGTGTTAGTTTCTTAGGAAAACACTCGACTGCATAGAATAACAATTTATTTTCCCAAAATTAAGTTCACTCACTACCATAATAATTCAAGTGTGTGTTAGAATGAGTTTTCATGTCTCTATGAATCTTCACGCCCTTAAAGTCAGTTAAGCATACGGTGTGAGGAAACTGTCACTATACGTTGAAAGGTAGTGTTCTTTTCAATAGCATGCCTAAAAGTGTTATATTCTGCCTTACTTACTGCACTGTGTTCAGTCATACGTCCAAGTGAGTTGTGTCTGCCTTTTGACCGCGTTCTTCCAGCATATCTGCAAACCCACCCCTTTGCCTGAATGTCATTTACCCCAAGGACCAGAAGGGTACCTTTAGGTAAGGCTGTGTGCTACGGCCTGGTATGAAATAGTTCTACCGACATGGTTATACAAAACCTCGTCATACACATATTCAATTAATAATTGTATGAGTTTCATCCATTGCAAGGACAACTTCAAAGGAGGCACACCCAGCAAATTACAGAGGGTGTGAGGTTGCTAAAGGGCTTCAAAAAAGGCAAAATAAAATTACAGCACAGAATTAAATGACAGCACAAATCCAAAATTTAATACAATAGAGAAAGGAAAATTAATATGTTGAAAGTAAACCAAGTACCTGTGGACAATGAGAAAAAACATATGCACAAGTAATGCAAAAAAATCAAAGCAAAAATGAGAGTAGAGTTATCAAAACATTTGGTCTGATCCTTAGTAGATTAGATGAACAAAATGAAACAAAAAAATTGATAATTAATAGATTGAAAAAACCAGAGAAAAAGATGGAAAATAATAAAGTAAGCAAGAAAAAATGAATTATTGTCTTAGGATTGCAGAGCTTCTGCAAAAGATACATGAATTGGAAGTTTTCCTATGACATGAAAAAATTGACATTTGTCTAATATCAGAAACTCATTTCTCTAAACAATCATATATTAAAATAAAGGGATTTAAAGTGTGTCATACAATCCATCCTTCTACTACAGCTAGAGGAGGTTCGGCAGTGATAATTAAAAAGTCAATCAAACACATTGAAGAAATACAAATTACATTTGAATCCAGGCAAGCAACCACTATTGGTGTGCAAACCATATACTCAAAAATTAATATCAAAGCTGTATACCCACGATATAGGCTACAAGAAGATAATTACTTGATATGCTTAAATCACTCGGTAGTAAATTTATTATAGGAGGAGATTTTTACGCCAAACATACTTATTGGGGATCAAGGGTGATTACCCCTAAAGGGAAAATACTGTATGAAGCACGAATGAAAGCAAATTGTGATTTTTACTCTATGGGTTACCCAAAATACTGACCTTCTGATCAAAATAAGGTGCCAGACATCATTGATTTCTTTGCTATTAAGGGTCTATCAAAATATATAATACAAGTAGATCACTGTGATGATCTTTCATCTGTTGTTGTTGTAGTGTTTAACACCCGCTTTTACTACAATCTTTCATCTATCATGATAAGATGAAACAAAAGGAAGGACCACCTAAATTAATTAATCCAAAAACAAATTGGAAGGGGTTCAGAGATAAACTTGAGTCTCATTAAACTCCGAAAGCCACTCAAAATTCCAGAACAGATAGAACAAGAAGTTGATCAACTGACTGCTAATATTCAGCACTCAGCCTGGATGAACACACCAGTCAAATCTAACGTGTATTGGTAAAATGAACATAAATTATCCTCTTGATGTATGAGAGTCAATTAATGAAAAAAGAAAGGCCCACAAAAAATGGCAAAATAGCCAATCTCCCTCAGATAAAATGGTGGTTAATCGACTAAGCAATAAACTCAAAACAATGATAAAAGAATTAAAGAATGAAACTTTAGGCAATTATCTCCAAGAGTTGACTGCAGCTAAAGATACTGATTATTCACTTTGGAAAGTTACTAAGGGTCTTAAAAGGCCAATAACACAAGTCCCACCCATTAGAAAAGAAAACGGTTATTGGGCAAGAGGTGATAAAGAAAAAGCATATATATTTACTGAATATCTGGAGGAAACTTTTAAGCCATTCTCCAGACAAACAGCTGATGAGAACATTGCAATAAACTGATTGACTGATATTGTAGAAATTAAGTCAGTAACTCTGAAGGAGCTTAAACAGGAAATTAAAAATGTGAGTTTGAAAAAGGCCTGCAGATATGACCTACTTACAGGGCAGGTGCTTAAAGATTTATCTAAAAATCACTAGTGAAACTCCTATATATTATAAATGCAATTATCAGACTTAGATAGGTGTCAAGGCAGTGGAAAGTGGCTGAAGTTATTATGATTCCAAAGCCAGGGAAAGATCCTAATGATAAAAAGTCATACAGACCTATATCTCTTTTACCACAATTATCCAAAGTATTTGAAAAACTGACTGAAACCTACACTGAAAGACAGAAACCTAATTCCAAATCATCAATCTGGTTTTAGGAGCAAACATTCAACCATTGATCAAGTGTATAGAATAACTCAAATAATAGAAGATTCATTAGAAGAAAAGAAAATATGTTGCATAATTTTTCTCGATGTGACCCAGGCCTTTGATAAGGTATGGCATGCTAGATTATATTACAAGTTGCAACGCTACTTTACCAAAGCAATACTCTGAAATATTATAGTCCTACCTCTCAGATAGGTTATTTCGGGTTAAACATGGAAGTGAGTATTCAGACTTCAAGGAAATATGTGCAGGCATGCGCCAGGGAAGTGTCCTAGGACCAATACTGTATCTGTTGTATACAAATGATATACCATAAAATCAGGAAACAACAATAACCACCTTTACTGATGATACTACCATTATGGCTGTTGGTGAAACGGAAGAAGTAGCAACCAGTAAACTTCAAGCTGCAGTAAATGAAGTTAATGCCTGGACTAAAAAGTGGCGCATTAAACTTAATGAGACAAAATCTGTTCATGTAAATTTCACAAATAGAAAAGTTAAAAAGTTACCTGTATTTCTCAATAAACAAATAATTCCATATGCAAAAGAAGCCGAGTACTTGGGCATGACACTTGATGCTAAGCTAAAATGGAAGGTTCATGTTAAAAAGAATAAAGAAGAACTTAACATAAAGTATAGGAAACTGTATTGGTTGCTAGGAAGATATTCTTAACTCACTATACATAATAAATTGCTTTTATATAAGCAGTTATTAAAACCTATTTGGATGTATGGTTTACAGATCTGGGCCTGCACCAAGAAATTGAATATTAAAATTATACAAAATTTTCAAAATAAAGTACTATGTGTTATGACTAATGCACCATGGTACATCAAGAATGACAACATCCAAAGGGATTTAAAAATGCATACCGTCAGATATAAGAATAACGGCAGTGAATCATGAAAAGTGACTTCACAGCCATTCAAAACCTGCTGTGCTTCAACTACTGGATACCAGTGTTGTATCAAGAAGATTGAAATGGACAAAGCCAGAGGACTTAGTTCAGTGATGTGTGTGTTTTTGAAAAAGGCAAACAGCAGAATATATTCATTGGAATAAATTACTGCCAAACAGTGATTATGATAGTGAAGTTGCTAGATAAGTTTGTACTTAGTTGTACGAATGTAATGCTATTAGCATTCAAATAAAAAGATAAAAAAACAAGCAGACAGCAACCAAGTTTGCATTTTCACTGACTCTCTAGCAGCAATATATAGCATAAGTAAATATAAGCCAACAACATACTCCCAACAGCACCATACAAAATATGCTGCTAGAGTTAATACAGAAGTCAAAAGAAATATAACTACACTGTGGTACATCAGGCAATGAGACAGCAGATGGAATTGCCAAAGCTGCTGCAACGTTACACCCAACACCAAAACAATATCTCTACTAACGGGAGTAAGACTGGTGAACAACTCCATCACAAAGGAATGGACAAACACATGATTAACATCAGAAAATGGAAAAACATTGCAACAACTATTGAAAGAACCAAATTATATAAAACATATATACATAATTAACAACATTCCAAGGAGCAGCTAGGCTTTTGCTTCAAGATCCTGAACAAGACACATTATAACAAGGAAATGCCTATATTGTTTTCATTTGGCAGAGTCACCTATGTATCCATTCTGCCTGAAAGGAGAAAGGGACCTCGAGCATATTTTACTGAAACGTACTTCCAACAATTACTATAGAAACATCGCTATAAACTCAATTCCATCACTGGAAGAAGCTGTGCTATGGTATGTTTTGTGCATGCCAAGGTTGTGGTGTGGGATAGTGAAAACCTATTACGAACATTTAAAACTATGTTCTGTGGTGTAGTATATAGTCATGCAATGAACTTGTGTTGTCAGTGATGCTGGACACACATAATGAAGAAGAATGAAGAATGACTATTTTACCATCAGTGATTTAAGCACTGTCAATAGAAATCCATGTTTTAAGCTTTGATGACATGAACATGCAACCGGTTCATTGGCTAACTTAAATACAACTGACTGTTGCAAATTCTTAAGTGTTTAAGAACATGTCTACAAAGGAAAGTTTAAAATGAATCATTGTTGTCCCCATCGAACTCCTGCAATTTAGCTGTGAATGTAACAGAAATATATGGGTTCAAAGTTAAATCGCCACAGATATAGCAACAGAATTTGGGTTAGGCATTTCTTCTTCTGAATTCACACAAAGCATTAACCTTCACGAACCTACAGCATTAACTCGCTTCACAAGGTCAAGGCTCTCTCAACTGATGCAACAGCAACGTGATACAACATATTGGACATGAATCTTTGGCCTCCTTTGTAGCCTGGCAGTGAATTTCAGAACTGAGGATCATGTATGAAATTCCTTATGTGTATTTTGACTGTTTTCCAACAACATATGCAAAATAAAATTGAAAGAAAATTAACTAAGCAATACCAAAGCAACCAATATGCTGCATTTTCAAGGTTTTTTTAGAGATAGAGGGTACTGTACCATGAAAACAGACCAATTGCCAAAAATGGATTTCATTTTCGAATTCAGCACCCACAACTTAGTTAAGAACACCATTCACATTCTTTGTGACAAAAACGCTCCTGACCAGTGGCCACCAAACTGAACTGCATAACACTGAATGTGCTCTGAAAAACATACATATTAGTACTTTGTGCAGCAAGTGCACATCACACACAATCGATATACTACAGCTGCTCAGTTTCGGTAAATTGATTGGTTTCTATTTCCAAATAAATGAATATGCAGTACATTGCATATAATCATCATCAATAACTTTTGCAGATCAGGCCTTTTGGCCTGTTTCAGATTGGAAGTTGGTCTCTCCAACATTTCTTTGGTCGTCCAAGATCTCTTTTCCCTCTCGGTCTGTAGTTGTAGAGTCTTTGGGGTAGTCTGTCTTCTGGCATATACAATATCTGCTGATACCAGTTATTTCTGTAGCTGCTGAAGTTTCTGTTATGGCTGTGACATGTAGTTCTCTTATTTCTTCATTTCTTTTGTGATCAAACAAAGTATAACCTACTTAATAATTTCATTTCAGTAGCTTCTATTCATCTAAGTTGGTTTATGGTTTGTTGTTGATTAGTGTTCTCTTGATTGTGTATAGGAGTTGTTGGAGTTTGGCTAGTTTGATCTCTGTGTCTCGGATTGAAGTAAGAGAGAATGCAGCCCTGATAGCTAAAAGCAATGACTTGTTCAATAATGTTGTTGTTGATGGAGATTTTAGATCTAAGATGATTCTTTGTTCTGAAGGCCATTGTTTTGGTTTTATTTATTGAAATTTCTAGGTCATATTCTTTTGCTAACAGTGACAATTTATGTACTGCTCTTTGCAAATTATCTTCTGAGTTGGCTAATATAAACTGATCATCTGCATACGTCAACGTGTTTGGTGGTGAGTTATCAATCAAGAAATTTGTGGAAAATAGTCTTTGTAAGGTTTTAATCAATTCGTTCATACAGATATTGAATAACGTGGGTGAAATTGGGCAGCCCTGTTTGACACCTCTATTTAATGTTCTATGTTTGGAGCTTATATTGTTGTTAATTTTTATATTTATGTTTGTGTCTTTATACATACTCTCAATTGCATAACATAATTGTTGAGGAACTCTGATATCTTTTAAAGTTTCCCATGGTTTTGTTCTGTTTACTGTGTCGAAAGCTCTTTGGTAATTTATGAATGCTATATGTGTCAGGATATTGAATTCTCTATGTTTCTCAATATTTACACTAAAGTAAAGACACCACATATCCAGGATCTTGTCTGAAATCATTTTGTTCCTCTAAAAGTAACATTTCAGTGATTATATTTAATCTGTTAGTTATTATTTTCGCTTATATTTTGTAGGCTGAGTTTAATGGGCTAATACCTCTATAGTTGTTGCAATCTTTTTGATTACCTCTTTTATAGATGGATATCACTACAGCCTTCTTCCATTCATCTGGCATTTGTCCTATTTTCCAGCATATATTAATGAGGTCTACAAACTGTTCTAGGAAGCAAGATGAGCTATGTTTGAGAAGTTATATAGAAATCATTAAATATATCCTGTATCACATTATAAAACTAATAACATAAAGAGAGGATAAGGTCTATTGTCTACTCTTAATTCACAAATTGATATTACAACTCTCCAAAATGTTTGGGTTTACTCACAATTTCTTTTAGACTTGAATTTGCGACATGTTAATTTGGGATTTTAAAATTACTTTCACCCAACATCAGTGGTAACTTTACTGAACTGAATCATGGCACGGAGATTAAGGAACTACTTTCTTAGCAGCTGTTATCACAAACATAAATATTAGAATGTTACACAAGAACAGGAACATGTGCTCAAAATACCTAACACTTCTGTGACAGCAATACTGAATGCAACATCTTGTAGAAATGGTGAATCCAAGCAATGACAATGAGAACACTATTACTTATTTGCAAATTGTTCTGTTTTTCCGTCACAATAAACAACATAATTTTTCAATGACATCCATCCACCTGCATTTGTGTTATACCCAGACAACTATCAGATCCATAGAAGTTCTGGTGCTTATGTTTACATTAAGTAAACATTTAAGCAAAAGATGTATTTTCTTTCATTCAAATTTAAACAAGTATGTTTCATTTTGGTTTCTTTCATAACTAACTAAAGGTATGTTAATTTCCAAAGAAACAATGAGATCGTTAGGTGAACGAGTTAAAAAAGAAAATGTATCATTAAGTAAAACTAATATTAATATTAATAATAATAATAATAATAATAATAATAATAATAATAATAATGATAATGATAATAATAATAATAATAATAATAATAATAATAATAGTAGTAGTAACAATAATAATAATAATAATAATAATAATAATAATAATAATAATAATAATAATAATAATAATAATAATAATAATAATAATAATAATAATGTGATGATGATGATGATGATGATGATGATAAAGTTATTTGCAGACCTCTGCTGCTAAGAAAAGAACAGCTGATAGGAGTCTGGAAGAAAATGGTTTGACTAATGTGGGTACTCTCCGCAAAAACAAGAAGGAAATTCCTAAGGATTTCATAACACTGTCACAAAGACCCCTAAGACTTTTACGTGGCTTTGATTAAAATAAAACGCTTGTTTCATACTAACATAATAGAAATAAGTTTGTACTGTTGGTTTCCACAATCCATCATGATTCTGCTATAAACCCTGAAACAAGTGAGGAAAAAAGACTGGAAGTTGTAATATTTTACATGACAAAGGTAGGAGTTGACTCTGTGGACCAACTGTATCAGAAAAGTGATATTTCAAGAAACACTAGACGCTGACCTATGGTTGCATTCTGTAACTGTAAATGCCTTCTGCATTTACTAACACAAGGAAAAAATGCCATGGGGTTAGAGAGGGCAGATTTCATTTCTAACATTTCATGGGAACTGATACAGCCACAAAGATTTGACAACATGCTCAAGAATTACTTGATACTGAAGAACCAGCTGAGGAAGACTGCACAAAGAAAAGGATCCCAAGGACATTGTTCTGAATGTGGAAGATTAAAAGATAAATCAATCAGGAAATGACGTCCAAAGTGTCCCAAATGGGTTTGCTCTAGACATTTGAAGGATGTGTGCATAAATTGTCTGTAAATGACTGTATCTTATCTAATAAGTGCCAGAACAAATGATGTGCAAGTGGAATTCTAATAACAATAGATGATACCTGGGAGGGTAAAGAAAACAGGTCTCTTCAGGTATATTTCTAAAGGAAGTGCTGTTAATGTGAACATCTTCTAAGCTCAGTTTCAAACAGAACATGTGAGATGTACTTTGTTTTATGAGCAAATATGTATGCACTATTATAAGTATCTGTATTTTTATTATGTATATGTATTCCACACATTTTCTTTTTGTATAAAAGTAAAATATGGCTCATTATAGTCGACAGAACCATCTTTATTAACAAAATGTTGAAAACTGATGTTTAAAGCAAAAATACGATATAGTTATTCAAGTGAGTAACGAAAGGTTAAATGTGTAACATCCTTCCCATAAAAGCATAGGGCTAATAACAGCACAAGCATCTGATGGCAGAAATGCAGTGTGTATAAACTGTGCACCTGTTGAAATCATAGAGATAAACACAATAAGCCTTTCTGTGTAGTTGCAATATACAAATTTCACTAAACTGCATATTTACTTCGAAACTAGTTTCCAAGAATGCCTTCGTCAGTTGAGTGCCACTGGATAGCATGTCCCCAATGATCACGGGTGACTACTTGTTCATATGTTAGCAGTTTTAAGAATTTTTTGATCACATTTTGGTCCACTGGGATCTCAAAGTTCATTAGTCTTGTTTAATTTTTCTGTAAAAATAATTTTTCACAAATAATCAGTTCAGTAGATTTTTGTGTGTTTAATTAGTGTCACTGAGTTGACAATTTCATCTCCTTTAGTCCAAAAATGCACTATTACTGGATATGAAGTACTAAATTACTCCTTATGTCTCCTTTCATTTCATGGTATGTAAATACCTTCATAGTTGTTGCAATCATGTCCAGCCCAGGTTTTTTGTGAGGGATATTCTATCTTTCTGATTTGCCCTTATTAGTAAGGCTAAGTGACTTATTTTTAGGAATGAGCATTATATTGCTTTCTTTAAAGATGTTCTGAAATGTTCTAGATGCCCATTAAATACCTTTTTGAACAAAGAATATTTTTGAGGTTATTTTGAGTCACTTATTTACACACACCTTCACTACTAACTGCCTTTTTAAAGCGGAAACGTTTTCAGGACCATTCGATCCCATCATCAGCCGTTGGGTGACTAACGTTATCCTCTTGTTCCTTTTCTCTGCTGTCTCTATTCTGCTGCCATCTGGTGTTAGGGTTGCAGAGCTTTAACACTTCATTCAATGCTGGTATTTCGAAATTAATAACTTTATTACTGTTTTTGATGATGTATATTTTTTCCCAAATATAACGTTAGTCACCCAACGGCTGATGATGGGATCGAATGGTCCTGAAAACGTTTCCGCTTTAAAAAAGCAGTTAGTAGTGAAGGTGTGTGTAAATAAGTGACTCAAAATAACCTCAAACATGAAGAATACTTCACTGTCAATAGTGCTTCTATTTTTAATATTCAAAGAATATTTTGTTTATGACTTTTGAGTTGTTTTCTTTTACCATTTTGGTATTCAGAATTTTATTATCTTACCCACTAATGCTTTATTGAAGTCATATTTTCCAGCTGCTCTTAAGATTTTGTGGTATACCAAGTTGTATTTTTCTTCTTCTTTTTTTTTTTTTTTTTTTTTTTTTTTTTTTTTTTTTTTTTGAGCGAGAGGAATATTCACTAATCTGTAAGCAAAACTATTAAATACAGCAACTTTGTGTGATGAGGTTTATAACTAGTCTTCCATATAGTTGACTGTGTGTTTTTTCTATATGTTCCTAAAGCAAACTGTTACTGTTCTTCATAATTCTTATATCTTGTTGTCAGATTCTGTTTCCTTGGTGGATTTTATGTTTCTATCCTGCAGGTTCAATAATATATTACAGGCCATCTTGCAAGACTATTCAAAAAAGGTTACATTAACTGAGCTGGATGAAATACAAATTGTTCACTTGTCCAAAATGTAACATAAAATTAGCCACTGCCACACAATTACCATGATGACCAAACCATGCTATGATGTAGTACAATGTAACACATAAACTTCAAAGTTCAAAACATTTCTTGATGGTTGTTCTACTCAGTTTATAATCAAAATCACAGCATCAATTATGGTACTTTTTGAAGAACAACTGTAAAAGAAAAATGTTATAGCGGAAAATATGCAGTATTTTAACTCAAACTAATTGCTGTAAACAAGCAAAAGGTTGCCAAATGTCATGTATGGCAACCAAATTCTACACACTAGCTTTGCCAAGACAAGATATTTAGGGTGAAAAAGAAAAAGAGTGAAGCAGCTTTCATCCATAATGTATATAACACCTTTCATTTCACATCATAAACCAAGAAAACCATTGAAACAGGGTAAATGAATCCAACTTGAAAAATGTTATAGGCATAAAAGTGTATAATACGCTACCAAAACAAATAAAATAATTATCTGGAGAAACTCTTGACAAAGCAAAAACTATACTTAGGTGTAAAGTATTGTATTCCATACAGTATTTTTGATAATCAAGATTGCAACAACTCTAATAGTAATATGCCGTACAGGGATTAGGAGGAGGATGGAATGTTACTGATAAGTGAATTGGACATTTGGTAGACAATTACTTGGGCAGGCAGCACAAATAGAACTGGGCTGAGTGGCAAGTAAGGAAAATATTACAGAAAGGGCATATTCAGTCAGTAATGTCTTTTAACAAGCTACTGGATACATAAAATGTCACATTATAAAACAAGAGGTTTAATGATCAACATCATAAAATACACTACAAACAAAGAGTATACCAACTGAAAGCAGTACAATCAATAATTATAATGCACTTAATTTAAATTACACTAAAACTGGAGGGAACTTGAGGACAATGAACTCAAGCACATCCATGCAGCACATTTGTTTAAGAGATTAATTCTTATTCAACACTTATTTAACAGTAAAAATGTCAAGCATAACTAAGTTGGCATATATTTTTTCCCATTCTTCTTTCATCCTTTCTTGTCTAATTAGTCAAACACCTTTTGAGATATAGTCCATCACTATGACAAATTCACTAACTCTGAATGATTAGAGGGCCAATCTGATTTAAGTAAGTAAAATAGAAATAAAAGTTACTTTTTTTATTCTACCAAAGCACAGCAACAGTATATCCTTGACTATAATTATTATTATTTTTATATTTAAGGAACACTATAGCCCCACTTGGCCTCTTCCTGGGTCTGTCAATGGTAGAAGCCAATGACATATGCTCATGGCAACACTCAAGGACATATCATAAAGGAAGTAAGAACAAAGACAGACAATACATAGCAGTATTAATGTAACATTTCCACACAATTAAAAACCACAAGTTAACAAAGCCATTGTAAAAACTAAAAAATCTGACATACTAATGAGTGTCATGCTTGAGATTTTTAAATTCAATAAACTCTGTACAAGCAATAGCATTGCAGAACAAAAATACTGAAAAAAACCTTTGATATTTGTAGATCATTTGAAGACTATAAAAGTGATATATGTAAAGTTTGCGTATATTCATTGTTAAATGATGGACTATTGGAAACATCACTCAAAGAAAACATTTCCAATTTTGATATAATCATAATTTTCCCTCACCTCTAACCAATGAAATTAATTATTGGTACACAATTGAGAATTGGGGGTGATTTACTAAGATTTGTATTAACCCTTTGTTGCAGCTTTTAACAATTTCATGCCTGAAGTGTTGCAATAAACAAGGGTAATTACTGGTGTTACAGCAGAAGAAACAGATGTCACAATCGTTAAACTAACCTAAACTGCTGCATTAAAGGGCTGTCTTACCTGGTATGGAGGAGGGGGTCCCAGCTGATCAGACGATGAGGAATCGCGAGCACTGTCACCTCCTCTAAGTAGGGAGATATCGTCCGAGGTCGAGCCCTTAAGACAGTTACCCATCTCTCCAAAATATTTAACGTGTTTCTAAATTGCTTCTTAACTTGTACTATGAAAATACATCTATTATTCAATGTGACAGTTTGACAATATTGAAATATGGCCCGCATCTACGAATGAAGTATCATTCCCACTAATACGCACTATAAAATTTAGGTTAAAAATCTACTTTACTAAAATTGAATGCCTGGCGTAAATCCTCGGGAACGCTTCAATTCGCTTTTTCTGGATGATTCATATATTTCACTTTATAAATCCATAATCAAATATATATTTATACCATCCGCTTCCTAGGCAACACAAACAAAAACATAGTCCACTAACACAAACAGAACAGTCGTGGTCATTGACTGTACATCACAGAACACCAACCTATACATATTGTAGGCTGTCTGTACCACACTGTACTATATGTTTTGAACATGGTTATGTGTTGCCATCTGTCGGCAATTGGTAGGAAACTTGGTGATTTTATTTCACACTCAGTATCTTCCTGAGTATCCAACACGAGGGAAAAGGAACAGAGGACGCCCACGGAAAATATGGTTGCAAGAATTTAATGCAGTGATGGGTGTGCAGTGGATGAGAATGGCGAGACAGAGTGAAGTGATGAATTCCAGAATTCACCTGGCTGATAACCCAAGAAGGGTTATTTTCAAAAATTTTGATTTTATAAAAAATGATTCTAACGATTTTTATTAAAGTACCATATGTTCATCAAGATACTTTAATGGCAGATGAAATGTATATCTTGAAGTTTATGGAAATGTCCTCAGAAGCCTTCTGCAGTGTGTGTGTGTGTGTGTGTGTGTGTGTGTGCGCGCGCGCGCGTGCGTGTGTGTGTGTGCGTGCGTGCGTGCGTGTGTGTGTGTGTTAAGTGAAGTATCTTTCAAGCATGCGACACAAAGATTTTCAAGAACATAGTAGCCATACACTAACGGAACATTTTTCGAAAATTTTTATTTCCCCAAAAATGGCTCTGACGACTTTTATTAAAATTAAAACATTTTATTAAAATTAAACATATTATGTTTAAGATATTTTTGTGGCTAATAAAATGTATATCTTGAATTTTCTGGGATTATCCTCAGAAGTGCTCTGCAATGAGTGACTTTTGCATAACTGAGAATCCGTGAGAGATAGACAAAATCTTACTATACAAAAAATGTAGATCTTGTTAAAAGGCACAATTAATACTTAATACTTTCTTCTTCTTCCTTTTTTGTTACTTTATTTTTGGTAGTGCGCCATTTCGGAGGTATTTCTTGCTGTTTGAATGTTGCAATACTTACAACCTTCTCAGGTGGGAGGTCGTTATTCAGTTTTTTTTTATCACTTAGTCATGCAAAATAGTTGCTATGTGATTTCACTTCAAGGCCATCACATAGCGACCAGCTATAACTTATTTGACTATTCCTCAAAAACTACTAAATTTCCATATTATCCTTACACTTACAAGAAAATTTAGCAATAACATAATTTCTGCAAATCTTTATCTCTACTAACATGAAGAAGATAGAAGATAAAGCGTTTGTAAGAATAGTTAGCACAAAAGTAGACAAAGTCATGTGAGTGCAACACATCAGCTTTTTAAAATATGTTTTCGAGGTTTATTTTTTAATTTTGAAATCTAAGTACGATTCGATATGATTGTACAGGAGCTCAACCTTTAGCTGCTGGTGGAATTGCTCCGATGGAGTTGTTCCATCTACCGCATCGGACCACTGGGGCTAGGACGTCATTGTACACCATGTTTTATGGGCCAGGCCTTGCGAACCTCAGAGGGAGCGGGTTTGTTGACCTCCGCATTTACGGATTCTTTTAGCAACCTTCCACACATCCTCGAGATTCGTGGGGTCATCCTCTCCTCCCACCTGCACTCTGTGCTCGTGGATGCAGATGGACCTCGCGAAGTAGGCGCCTCAGAAGCGCTGGATTATGTGGCGTGTGGTGACGGTAAAATCTACGGGATACGCAGACACGGCGGAAGAGCAAAAGGAGTTCCACAGGAAGAACATCGGGGTGAAGATATGCTAAGGTGTCGGCGGTAAGACTGTGGACAGTTCACACCACGATGGAGGTGGAGGAGGCCGTAGCCTCCAGGGTTGAGATGTCTGTAATTTGAGGGTTAGGAGGGATGGAATCGTTGAGACAAGCCATGCCGCAATCCCAGTCGACGTTTTGGTGTTGAGCGGAACGTGGTGACTGGCAACCCCGGTGATAACCTCGGGTAACACGGGGTTGTGATCTGAGTGGACTCGTTGAGTGAAGTAAGCGAGAATTAAAGACGGAAATGCTTGATGATCAAGAAGTTAATTACGGTTACCCGTCCTTGGCCTCATAGATGGTGGATGGGTTGCCAGGAGCCCTCTAGCTAAGGGTCCGCATCCAGTAAGCAAATTACTTCATTGCCTCGTCTATCCACCCGGGAAGCATATTGCCAACGTGGATGTTTGGCATTGAGGTCTCTAGGTAGGATAGTATGAGGATGTAGGGCGAGGATAGAGAGGTAATCGTACTTACGAACTGCCTTCAGGGTGGATGGTATACGGACACCATGCGATCCTAGTGGTTTACAGTCCTGATAGAATTAGGATCCTAGCTATTATATTCATGCCTTGAACCACCTATTTTCTGTATTCCTGAATAAATGAGAAGAACTGCTTTATTCTGAGCTTTTTTCAACATTCACACAAACACAAAAACGCACACACCTAATAAAGTTGATTTCATAAATGTCATGGTTATATATTCCGTTCTGTTAGCTCAATTTTAGTCTTAAATAATAATAATAATAATAATAATAATAATAATAATAATAATAATAATAATAATAATAATAATAATAATAATAATAATAATAATAATAATAATAATAATAATAATAATAATAATAATAATAATAATAATAATAATAATAATAATAATAATAATAATAATAATAATAATAATAATAATAATAATAATAATAATAATAATAATAATAATAATAATAATAATAATAATAATAATAATAATAATAATAATAATAATAATAATAATAATAATAATAATAATAATAATAATAATAATAATAATAATAATAATAATAATAATAATAATAATAATAATAATAATAATAATAATAATAATAATAATAATAATAATAATAATAATAATAATAATAATAATAATAATAATAATAATAATAATAGTAATAATAGTAATAATAGTTATAATAGTAATAATAATAGTAATAATAATAATAATAATAATAATAATAATAATAATAATAATAATAATAATAATAATAATAATAATAATAATAATAATAATAATAATAATAATAATAATTAATAATAATAATAATAATTAATAATAATAATAATAATAATAATAATAATAATAATAATAATAATAATAATAATAATAATAATAATAATGATGATGATGATGATGATGATGATGATGATGATGATGATAATCATAATGATGATGATGATGATACGGATGATAATGATAATGATAAGGACAGTGATAGTGATAGTAGTAGTAGCAATAATAATAGTAATAATAATAATAATAATAATAATAATAATAATAATAATAATAATAATAATAATAATAATAATAATAATAATAATAATAATAATAACAATAATAATAGTAATAATAGTAATAATAGTAGTAATAGTAATAATAACAATAATAATAGCAATAATAGTAATAATAGTAGTAATAGTAATAATAATAATAATAGTAATCATAATAATAATAATAATAATAATAATAATAATAATAATAATAATAATAATAATAATAATAATAATAATAATAATAATAATAATAATAATAATAATAATAATAATAATAATAATAATAATAATAATAATAATAATAATAATAATAATAATAATAATAATAATAAGAAGAAGAAGAAGAAGAAGAAGAAGAAGAAGAAGAAGAAGAAGAAGAAGAAGAAGAAAAAGAAGAAGAAGAACAACAACAACAATAACCATAACAACAATAAATGGAACAATCAAAACACAATCAAAAGCTTTGCTCAGATTAGAAAAAGTAGCCTGCGCTACAGTTTAGATTCTGAAGCAGCTAATGTCTTTTTCACAAGAGAAACTATGCCTTTCCTAAAATCAAATTGTACTTCACTTGTACTGTTAGCTTCTTCTAGGTAAGTGCAGAGCTGAATATACAGAAGTATTTCTAATCCTTTTGAGAAAATTGGAACTAATGAGATCGGATGATAGCCTGATACCTCCATTTTTTAAGATAGGCACAACCCTTGAGAACTTCAACATATCCGGAAAACTTCCTACTAAGAGACATTTGTTTAGACAAAACGTTAATGAATGCAAAATGCAATCGGTTACTTTTTTAGCATATTATTTGACAAGGCATAAATGTCCAAAGCATCAGATTACTTGAAACTCGTGACAGTGTTCCATACAATTTCTGTATTCACTTCTTTAAAGACAAAGCAACCTTGCTTATATCTATGGACGTAATGTTCAGTTAGTTCCAACGTGGATTCTTTAGGTTTAATTAAATTGTGACTAATTACTTCCACTGATTTTATGAAAAAATAATTACATACCTCTTTTTGCCACTGAGTTAACTAAATTCCAGACTTGTTTACATTTATTATTTGAGGTTTCAATACTATTAAGATTGTACTGTATTTTAGTAATATTAATTGCTTGCATTCTTTACTGATTTCTAGATAGGAGTACTTGGCTCTATCTGATTTATCCCTCCTGTAGAAATCAAAATACATAATCACTTTTTGTTTCATATTAGCTAGCTAGGGAGTGTACCAGGTTTTCCTATCCTTTTTAAAGACCTCATTTCTTATGCCGGTATTACTTACTCTGCATTTTCTTTGGGGAATACACAATTCAAAAACATTTAGGAACACAGTAAAAAATCTTTCAAAATCTCATTTGCAGATAAGTTGCGAGTTACGCATCAGCTCATTCCATTGAACATAGCAGTTTCTTAACCTCCTGAGGTCCAGAGACATTTTTTCTGCAAACATGTATGAATATGCGTTTCTTATGTTTAGTTATGACTAAATCAATCAAGAAAATGTGTAAAACTTTCTTAGATGCATAATTTCTTAAAGAATTGAAGTACATTATATTGTGCTTTGGGTCTTGCAAGCAATAACCCATGTAAGGAAAAATATTATATTGAACATGAGCTCAAAATGGCTTGGTAAATGTGAAAACATGATTACATAAAAATAAAAGTACACAATTAAACCAGAAATAGCCTTGTTTTGACTTTCTATTGTTCATGGAAAGTTTTAAAACAATTCCTGTTTATAACCAGGCATAAAAAATGTTGCACTTTGTTCTTGTTCTTCCTCTGCAGTCTAGCCTCCTGCAGTTCTACCAGACGTTTACATCTTCAATTGCAGCATATGACAACTTTTTGACTTCCTTAAGTTTTCATGAGGTAGAGCAACAGGTGCTTTGCACCTCTTTGGTGTTGGTTGATAGGGATGCTGGTGTTATCATTCTCTGAAGCTTCATCTCCAACTCTCCCTCAGAATCATCCATACTGGCAAGTACTTCTAAGAGATACTTCACAACTTCATCACTTAAATCAGAGATTAAAAACTTTAAGTGAAATATAGGTACACAAAATTTACGCACTTTGTGCTCGGAATAGGTTATTTTTATTTTTCCGGGTTGGATTAAATTAACTGAATCCCAATGTATAGAATTCTGTACTTCGAGAAAATGGGTGTCAGAAATTCTAAAAGAGTGCATAAAAATGTATGTGTTTCAGCTATATGTTAACCTAAACATTAATGAAAATAAAAGTGTATTTTTTAAAATGCAACAGGTTGCTGTATAGCGCTAGTTAGCCCTTACCCTGAAGACAGTGATTGTTATGCTGCAAACGGTGTGACGCCATTTTGTAACAAGCTGTTTGGAGAATGCAGTTCAGAGTGAAATGCATTAATGAAGTTGATAAATACCCCCTAGATGTCAGTAGCTCCTAATAAGCTAGTAATGACATGTTCTTTTCTGTCATACGCTGGAAAATTTGAAGGAGCTCAAGCATACACAGTATACTGTACCAGGAGTCTCAGGAGGTCAAAATATTCAACTTTGTCACTGGTAATTTGTATAGTAACTACAGTCTTGGCCTTCATTGGCCTTGGGTTGTTTACTTTTAACTTTCTTATATTCAGCCAGACAGAAAATTGAAAAATTGCAGTGTCATGGGTTAAATAAGTTTGATTAACATTGGTGAAAATATTGTCTAAACACGCTGACAATCTGATGACTTTGTGATTAGTGCAATGGAAGTTGAACTCCCTGAGCATATTTTTAAGTTCAGATACTGCTTGTCTTCCCTTATATCAAAATGTGAATTAATATCTCCACCGATTGCAATATTAAAGCGTTTCCATTTAGGCTCAGCAAAGATTAATAGATCCTCAAGTTTTTCATGAAATACACCAGCATCTTGGGTGATCTATAAAGTGAAATAATTATTGTCTTAAATTCCTGCAGTTTCACACCCATGGTATGTCAAAATCAATTTGAATACACCACAATCTAAGATCTATCATTTTACAATAATTAGCAGTTTTCTTTTACATATGTTACCACACCTCCATGTGAATGAGATTCCCTACAATAAATACTTACTAAGTAAGTAAGGTTTCTTATATATTATTTCATTACTCTTACACCAGTGTTCTGGTATACAAAAAACATCACAGTTATTTTCTTTAGTGAACTCATTGACAATTAGCTGTTTATTACTTAGTCCCTGTATATTAATGAAACCAATTATGAAATCCCCATAACTGTATGAGTTACATTGACCTAACCTAACCTTATCATTTACCACACTACCTTGATTCATGCTTGACCCTTTTAACCCTAGAACACTATTATATCGTAAATTTTAGGACACCATTTTGTTCATTCGACTTTTCATCCACTTCTCCGCATGCGTGGTGACTGGCTGCTCTTCTAGTCTCAGTTGGAGGGAAACTCTTGCTGAAGTAAGGTTGATTTTAACATTTCTCCAGTTTGTATGTGAGGTACGGGGCTCAGTTCATAAATATTACGAGGTATTAGTGATGGTGTTAGTATTTTGTTTGTTCCGTGATTTTATTTTCTAAAGTATTTTGTGTATAATACAGATTACTGATTGGCTCTGAAGTGCTATCTACTCGAGTTCAAACATGGCATTATGTTTTCTAGTGCCATTGTCAGATCTTGACTCTGACAAGGTTAATCAAATATTGAAGGAATCCAAATTTTAAGAGGAAGACAAATCAGATGATGAAGACTGCAGTGAAACAGAAGATTTTGTGGAAGCTCATGATGTATTTGATTCAGATGATAGTATAATGGATCCTACTTATGCATATAAGGATAAAGATGAAAATGATGATGCTGATGATGATGACTTAATTGAATCCAATAACAAGAGAAAAAAGTTTCAAAAGGGGAATAATGAGCCACCAGTTTCATGACATAAATCATGCCCTCCCTAACACCCCAAACATAGGATGACTACAAATTACTGTTCAACTTGCAAACACCTATATGTGGAGAGCACCGAGCTATATATTGTGTCCAGTACAGTGAAGAAAGTTAAGTGAATAGGGAGAAATGAAACAGAGCTTCTAATTTTTGTTTCATTTTGTAAATATGCTTGTGAATTACTTAATATGAGGTTTTGCTTATAAGTTAAGATGTTCTAACAGAGTTTCATAAGAGTTAACTCAGTTTTATTGTGATTTAATTTCCTTTTTACTTCTCAAAATGTATGACAGTACTATATACAGGTGTGTTCCTTTTTTATTCCTACAAGCCAGGTAGATGCAAGAAAAGACTGCAGTTGGTATGGTACATCATAAGTAATGGTATTATTAACTAAATATGTCATTATTTTTGTGAATTAATAAATATTTCAACACTGGAAACATTTTTAATTTCGAGTAGTCAAATTTATGATAGTATACTATAAAAACATATTAGTGCTGTAGGGTTAACCTAAAAAAGGTGGATTTTTCACATAGTTATCAGTTCCACTTACAACAGATGCACTATGAATTTCCACTACAACTTGGTCCTCTACCCCCTCCATATGGCCTGGAGTTTCTTCCCTAAATGGTAGCAGGATGATCTGAGCTGACCTTTCTTTCTTTATCGTCACCAATTTATTCATCAGTTGCTTCTTTCCGTTCCAGTTAAGGTGTAGACCATGCCTTGTGTGTAATTCTCATTCAAAGTCACAGATGTCCACTATGCTCACATTTCTAAAAGCACCAGCAACTCTGTTTATGGTTTCATTGCATTCATTCACTAACTTGTTCTCACACGAATTTTTATCTAAATCATATCTCCTTGGAATACTTACTATTGTCACATTAATGTGATTTAGGTTTGGAAGACATTTCCACAATGTTTTCTTCACATTGAATTCATTACTTTTGGCAACATTATTAATTCCACCAATAATTACAGCATAGTCCTTTGAAGTTAGCTTTGCTGTAAATGCAACACAGTTATTAACTTCTTCAATTGGAGCACCAGGCTTTACTAACCCTTCTACCTGAAATTCCAGGATGTTTCTACCAATCTGCAACAAATTCTTCCGTGACTATCTGCAAGTGCCTTTACTGTGATTTTATTCATTACTCTAGCATCCTTCTCAACTTGTATGTTGTTTGTCACAGTAGTATCCTTCACCACGTGCTCACTTCGTTCAGTATTTTCATTACACTCACTTACAGCCACTTCACCAATGCAATCTGACAGGCACAAAAATCTATTCTTGATTTCTGTATGTGACTGATTTAATTCATTTGGGTGAAATTTTGACCACCGATGAGGTATTTTCCATTGGTCATTCACATTGATTGCTGTCGACTCCATCTCCACAATAATTTCATTCATTTTCTTATTTTCATTGTGCAGATACTTAATTTCTTCTCTAACTGCCTTAAGGTCTTTAGTTATGAGCTCAATTACAAACTGAAGAGACAAGATTTTTCTTTTTCATTCGACGTCATCACATTTCCCAAGGCTACTTCTGAATATGTCTGTAAATTCTCAACCTCACTGTCTATTTCATTACCTTTATTTCTGTTGATACCACTTTTCTTGTAGTTTTTGTTGATGTAAGTTTCCCTTTCACTAACATCCACTTGCGTGCTAATTTTATCAAAATTAGGGAGCTTAGCTTTGTAACTTGTTTGTCTGTCCGCCATATTGGTTGCACAATCAAATGTCAAAGGAAAGAATGATCAAGGACCTTCTCTTTGAGAAGTATAAATACAAGCTGCCTTAACCAAATAGACTCAAGGCTTAACAGATCTTAACAAATATTAGGATTGCTCAGGTGATAATATCTGTGGCCCGCACTTGGGAGTTCGCGGCTTGATCTCCATGGTCAACCTACCTGATCCATGGTTTTTTTTTCGGAGGTTTCCCAGCTTGATAGGTGAATGCCGGGAAGGATTTCCATATCCTCCAAATTTCCTGTCACTGCATTTTGTTATATTAACCATTTCATTTCACCCTTCCTCCCATTAATTTTCATTCAGGATTCGAGGCATCGGCGAACAGGAAAGGGTGAAAGAATGCACTCTGGAAATCTCATCCCCCAGATTGGAAGGCAAGCCTAATAGTTTACGGGCCCCCATTAGATGGTGCAAACTTGATGGGAGCTAAACCAGTCTCCACCGGGGTGCTTCTAACTGGGAAAACGTAAGGATCCTGGCACCTGCTCTGTCGTGGCAACATTTCAGCTGCCTTTAGGATCCTATCACCTCATCCATCCTCCCGGGGATATCCCGTCAGGGGCTTAGACACAAAAGATTGCCTTTTGATTGAGGTGCTAAGTCCCTCTCTGCAAGTTGTCATAGAGTCATAATCTGGTTCATGTAAAAGTTGAAAATAGAAGCTGTGCTAAATGTTGCAACTGTGAACTTCTTCTTAAAAACAGCAAAATTATGCTTCAAACCCCATAAAAGAGAAGCATTTAGGGATCAATACTTCTAGCATGTTCCTTCTGGGACAGGTGGACATAGAAACTAGCACTTGCAGTTCAACTGCTGACTTTTATTGCATTGCTAGCCACCCTAACCCTAGAGCAGGTGCGCTGGTATATTTTATACACCACATTTGCATTTTGAACTCTAATGGATAAATACCTTAACGTATCAGTACATTTTGTCAGTACCTTTCACGTCATTGTTTAGCTTCCATTTAGTTGTGTCAGAGTGATTGTAGCATCTACAACTCAAAGGCAACAATAAGTTATTCTTGGAACGGCACCAGCAGCGTATTTTATACACCGCGCGCCCGGTCATGTAAGTACTATTTCAAATTGTCAACCTAATTTGTTGTACTTTTACACAAAGCAGCTGGATAAAGAATTGTGGGGCCATTATTATAGTGCATTATTAGCCACCAGTATTTCATGTTTCTAATTTTAGGGCCAAAACATATTTGACAGAAGAAGAATCAGAATGGTACCTTTTAGAGGTGCTCGCTGAAGATGACTCTGGGGATATTGATGATTTGTTTTCTGACAGAGAGGATGAAGTAATATCACTGAGTGATCATGATACTAACTCTGAAACTGAAAATGATGAAGAGCTGTATTCTTTTGATAGTAAAGCTGGTATTTTCATTGGTAGGGACGAAAAAACAAAATGGATGAAAACTGAGGTGCATAGAAAAACATCCCATGTACCAGCAAAAAATGATGTCAAATTCTTCCCAGGCCCTAAAATGGTAGCACGAGGTATTGTAGAGGAAATGGAATCATTCTATAAAATAATCAATATTGATATGATAGATGAAATTGTGTGTTTTACACTTTTATTCATTCAAAGAAAGAGGCTAGAAGAAAGTTATTCTAGGGAAAGGGATGCTAAGCTGACAGACAGAAATGAAATTTGTTCAGTGTTAGGTATTCTGTATTTGATTGGCCTCAAAGGTGGAAACCACACAAATGCATTGTAACTTTGGTCAAAAGAGGAACAGGAATGATTATTTTGAAATCTTGCATGAGTTACAAGAGATTTCTATTTCTTTTTAGATGTATCAGATTTGACGATAAAGATACAAGGGATATAACATGCAAAACAGATAAGTTAGCAGCAATTAGGAGCTTTCTGGATACATTTGTAAAAAACTGCATGAGCAGTTACAGTCTTGGGGAATTTGTTACCATTGACGAGAAACTAGAAGCATTCAGAGGACGTTGTAGCTTCATACAATATTATCCCAACAAACCAGCAAAATATGGTATCAAAATATTTGCCCTGTGTGATGCTAAGCCATTCTACACTGCTTCGTTGGAAGTGTATTGTGGCAAACAGCCTGAAGGACCATTTAGTGTTTCTAATAAGCCATTTGATATCGTGTGTAGACTAACGGAGCCAATAAAGGGAACAAACAGAAATTTGACAGTAGATAATTGGTATAGTAGCTATCCACTGGCTCTCCTTCTGCTGCAAAATAAAATCACTTTTATAGGAACCATGAAAAACAATAAAAGATAAATCCCGGTTGAGTTTTTGCCCAATAAATATAGAGAAACTGGCTCGGCAATTTTTGGATTCCAGAAAGATATTACTATGGTATCATATGAGGAGTATCGTTTCAAAACGCGAAAAGTCCACTCGCGATCGAAAATTAGTTTGAAGCGAATTTCAACACTTTAGCATGCCCTGCATCGGACTTACATTCCTGTTTGCTTCAAAGCACATTTTAAACCCCTTAAAATCGAGAACGAAAATGTGAGTTTGGTGCAAAATGCGTTATGTCCAGTGCCTTGACCAGATCAAGAGTCCACTTTCTTACGCACATTGTCGGACTCGCGCATAGGAATTTCCGCCTGTTTTGTCACGGCATCAGAAAAACATCTGTTTCTCATTCTACCTCATTGTTTGATCAGATTGCACTGTCTACAGAGTCTTGCTATTATTGTGAGTTTCGTAAGCAGTTCGTGTAGTTGTATCTATGAACATAGAAGAAAGCGTAGTTGTAGGTGAGCGTTCTGCAGGTTCCAGAAGGAGGCAAAAGAGTATGACAAAAAGGAAAAGGGAACAAGAAGAAAGGTAAATACTATTCAAACTTTATAAGAAGAATAATTATCGGTATTATTTAGCGAAACTAGTTATACAGAAATGTGTTCAGAACCACGTTGTGGTTAGTATAGTTCTTACCACATCATCCATTGGTGTGTTTCAGGTATTTTGACAAAGATCCTAACATGCTGGAGTTCGAGTCTCCATGTGCACACACAGAGGGTAGATTTAAATGCTGTACCATTCCTGCCTATCATCTCATCAGAGCAAGAAAATTAGTGTATAACTACAGAAACAGATCACAACAAGACAGGCTTCTGGCATCAATGATGTCTGTATCATCTCCCAAAAGGCGCAGATCAAGAAAATCAGAACAGATTAACGCAGTCGTTATAAAATATCTTGTTAGAGTAAACAATGAAACTATTCCGCTTTGTTCTAAGTTCTTTCGAGCTCTTTTTAGCATTGGCACAACAAGAGTAAACAACATAGCAGCTTCTGTAATAGCAGGTAAACCAATAATGGAAAGAAGGGGAGGTGAACGAAAAGCCAAACAATATGCCCAAAAGAAGGAATCGGAAATTAGTTTTTATCCAAGCTAAAAGCTAGAGAGAGTCATTATTCAAGACAAAAAAGCAAGCGGCTCTACCTTCCTTCAGAGTTAAGTGTGAACAAGTTATTCCAAATGTACAATGCTAGTGTGGCTGAATCACTAAAAGTAAAGAAGTGGTTCTTCCACACAATTTTTTCTAATAAATTTAACTTGGGTTTTGGTGAACCAGCTGTAGATGTTTGCAGTTATTGCAGTAGGACAAAACATGAACTGCAAGCCATGGAAAATTCCCATAGAAAGAACGAGTTACAAGCTGAACTCACTGCACATAAATTGAAAGCAAAGGCATTCCACAAAATGATGAGAGAAAAGGACTCAGCTACCATGTCCTTATGCTTCGATTTACAGCAGGTGCAACCATTGCCTAAGCTTGCTATAGGTGAAGCCTATTATGCTCACCAACTATCATTCTATGCTCTGTACATAACTGATATAGAGAATAAATCACCAGCATTTTATTGCTGGACTGAAAATCAAGCAGGCCGTGGAGCTATTAAAGTTGCTTCTGCGTTAACAAATTTTCTAAGCAAACAGCAATTTGAGGATGGTGTATCCAAATTAAGGCTTTTCTCTGATGGCTGCACTGGCCAAAATAGAAATGCCCACATGGTCCACGCACTCTATTGGTGGCTTTTGAAAAAGTCTGCAGATTATCTTAAGGAAATATGCATGATATGTCCTGTGAGAGGCCATTCTTTCTTACCTGTGGACCGCATGTTTGGAGTTTTGGAAAAGGATCTTAGAAAACAACCTGAGATATTAACTCCAGAGAAAGTATGTTGAAACATATTCTAAGGTTGGTACTGTTCGCCAACTGGGCAAGGAGTATGTGCATGACTTTAAGACGCTTTGCAATTACTTAAAAAAGCCAGATGGTATAAGGGAAATGAAAAGGGTCATGTTAAAAAAGAAGCTTAAGGGGAATAAATTTTACGTTTCTCTGAAAATGGAAATGTCGTATAGACTGAATGACGAATCCAAGAAATTCGTCTCCATGCTTAAACGAGGAATAGCAGTCGAACAAATAGTAGAGCCCCCAGTTCTGCCTTTGGAACAGCCCATCAAATTAGAAAAAAAGAATGATTTGTACAAGCTTTTAAAACAACGTTTTGGTGAAGAATGGTACAGTAATAATGAGCTAAAACTTTATGCAAGGTTAATTCAGCACAAAGATGATGCACAAGAAATGGAGGAGGGAAGTGAGAATGAAGATTGTGATTGTTTGGAAGAAGAACATGGTTTTAATTCCATTTGAGAGCTGTCTCAAAGTTTATCATTAAACTAGTTTTGTTTCACCCTGATAACTACCAATCATAAGTGTTAGAATTTCTAAGAGCATTCATAGAATGGAATAAATTTTTCCTTTACGTTTGCTCAAATATAGTGGTGTTATAACACATTACTATTCAGAACACATGATCATTAATCAGGATTTTCTGCATGTCTGCTTCTAATATGCATAATTATTACATTGAATTGGTTTTCAAAATTGTATTGTTTCAAACAGTCGAAAGAGTTACAGTGTCCTAGACAACACATTAAGAACAGAAAACATGTGTTGTAACTTACAATGGCATGTAAGAGTTAGAAATCTGCAATAAAGCAATTTACTGAAATTAACATTGTTTATATGGAAGAACGGTTCAAAAAGCTTTATGTCCATTTATTCGGTGCAAAACAAGATAAGTCCAGCATTTTTCATATTTTAACCTGCCATTACAGCTTTGCATTAAGGCTGTGATTTTTGACACTCATCGCCATGTTATACGCTCATTTTTTAGATGACAACGACATAATTATATTTTAAAAGTATTGTTTACTTTAGGAGTTATTACATTTTCGGCTTTCCTGTAAAATTGTTATTTGCGGACTTTTCTCATTTTGAAACGATACTCCTCATATATACCTAAGCGGAACAAAGCTGTTGAACTCATCTCCACGATGCAAACTGACGGAACAGTAGATGAAGACACAAAGAAACCTCCATTATATTAGATTATAATATGACAAAAGATGGGGTTGATACTGTTGACCAAATGTGTAATAAATATTCAGTAACACGAATGACAAGAAGATGGACCATGGCTTTATGGTACGCATTACTGAACGTGGCTGGCATCAATGGACAAGTGTTGTTTCAAGTAAATGATAAGAATGAGAAACCTCCTCGTTGAGTTTTTCTGAAGAACCTTGTTTTCCAACTAATGAAACCACATCTTATAGAAAGATCTGGCATACCAAGTTTGCCAGCTGATGTTAGCATGTATCTGTGTTGCTACAAAGTTCAAGAGACATACGCAGAAAAGCCATCAAAGAAGAAAAAAGGTAGATGTGGAATTTGTGGAAGGGCAAAGAATAGCTCCACAACAATAAGATGTACATCATGTAACCATTTTGTTTGCAAAAATTATTCCCAAACTACAGTTCTCTGTGAAAAATGCAGTATGTGTTCACCCGAAGTTGAAGAGGATTAATTTGCTATACATAGTTATACTAATGTAATATAACCAATTATTGTATATTAACATTTATGAAACTGATGTTAGGCATAAGATAAGATATTACTTACAATCAATTTAATTGTGTAATGTTAATTAGCACAATAAACAGTAAAGGAATAGCAACAAATGGAATGTAGTGTACTGTGTACAGAATACACTGCGCACCTGCTCCTGTATCATAAATGAGCGCGCCTGCTCTAGGGTTAAAACAAACCTGCAGCAGCTCTATATCTGGATGTATTTACAATAAGGATTGTATTAAGTGCTTCAGTAAAAAGAAAAGGAAATAGACTTAGCACTTGCTAAGTGATTCTATTTTGGTTGCAACAACTAGGTAGAGCCTATTACAGTGATGTGCCCTTCTGCCACCTGCCTGGATGAAAACATTTTTCATACACTGCTTGTTGATTCTGACTCAGATGTACCTACTGATGGATGGAAAAATCGATCCAATAAAACAAAGAATATTGTCACAATGATACACAACATGAATAAGGCTACTGGAAAACAAAGAACCATGTTTTTGTAGGCTTTCAATCATATGATGAGTCAGAGACATGAGATTATTGTGTGCCAGGAAGCATCTAGAAAGCTAACCCCCTGGTGCAAATGCCCTTTCCAGGCTAAGGCCTGCCACTGGCTGCTGTGTTTCCCATGTCTCACAGGCATCATGAGTGAGATGCAGCACTGGAGGGTGGGATGTGGTCAGTGGCCAGATCCCTCCTGCCAGTATATGCAGTCTTTGCAACCAGGGGCTGCTACTTCTCCATCAAGTAGCTCCTCAAATGACCACTCAGGGACCTAATAACACTGAGTGCACCCTGGACAAGGTCTCCCAGCAGGAGAAAGTCTGCATGCTAATACTAGGAATTAAACTTGGGTCTCCCACTTGGAAAGAAAGTATCTGAAACGGTAGAAATGTGGTATAACATATACATCTACTGTACTGTGTCTGATAACACTGAACAACAAAAAAGAAACTTTTTTTGTCTCAGAAAGAAAAATGTGTAATTCTGATGGTATTTTTTCTCCTGAATTCAGATCTGATATCAGGTTTTCTCCATCACGCAAGGCTTCCGAGTGACAGACATTTATAATTTCAAACACTTTAATATTTTCTACATTCTTAACTATACAATATTCGAACATTCAGGTTCACCTTGAAAGTAAGAAATGACTATTTTCTGCTATATTTTGCCTGTGGAATATGTATAAGTAATCTTGAACAGTGATGTCCGACCTCATCTCTTTAAAGACGCATACATAATTAGCTGTTATTCCTCACCTCCTCATTCAGTTTTGTAATGCTTAAACTTTTTTTATTTGGAAGGTCGTTATTCACTTTATCTCTTGGCCGCGCAAAGAGAATGAAATCTCAAAGCTTTAAAAGATTTGACTATCGCACAAAGCCTACTGTATTCTAATATTCCCCTTGTACCTACAAGTCCCTCTTGATGGTCCAACAAGCATATTAGGATTCCATTTGCCTTGATATCTCTTTTCCATAGCTGAAATCTCCTGATGAAAGCGGTCCACCACCACAGTGGTGTGATAATGATCCTGTGGACCTAGATCCTAACTTTCTTCCTGACATTTCTACTTCTGAAACACAGAAATTTAATCAGTCTGAATTAAATTATCTTGTTAGAGAACTTTCACTTTCAAAGGACAAATCAGAACTACTAATATCTAGGCTGAAGGAGAAAAATATGCCCAAGAAGGATGTCAGGATTTCTCATTACAAGACAAGAAGCAAAGTTTTGGAAAAATTCTTTTCTTTAGGCGGTCCAATGGTATTCTGTAATGATATGAATGACCTCTTTGAAGAACTGAAACAAAAGTACAGTGCATAGAATTGGAGATTGCTTATTGATTTGTCTCAGTATAGTTTGAAAGTGGTTCTTCTACATAATGGAAACCTGAAGCCTTCTGTACCCATTGCCCATTCTGTCCATCTAAAGGAAAGTTATGAAAACATGAGTGTGGTATTAGAAGCGATTAATTACAACTTCCACCAGTGGAATATCTATGGAGATTTGAAAATTCTAGGCATGCTATTGGGAATGCAATGGGGAGGGGGTTACAAAATCCTGCTGCTTCCTGTGCCTATTGGACAGTCAAAAACAGAAGAATGTTATGACAAACATAACTGGAAGCAAAGAAGCACTTTCAACCCAGGAGAAGAAAATGTCAAGTACATCCAACTGGTTGATCCTGAAAAAGTACTACTTCCCCCTCTCCACATAAAGCTTGGACTAGTGAAAAGTTTTGTAAAAACTCTTGGAAAGGCCAATTAAATTACATTTGAATACCTGAAAGAGAAGTTTAGTTTCATATCAGCCGCAAAACTGAAGGAAAGTGTGTTTGTGGGACCACAGATAAGGGAACTGTTGCGTGAGGAAGAATTTCCAAAAAGATTAAATGAGACTGAATTGAGAGCTTGGAATTGCTTCAAGTGGGTTTGCATGAATTTTCTTGGGAAAATAAAGTCACCTGACTACAAACAAGGAGTGCTGGAACTGCTTCATGCTTATAAAGAAATGGGTGTTTGCATGTCACTGAAAATTAATTTCTTAGATTCCCATTTAGATTTTTTTTCTAGTCAACCTTGGTGATGTAAGTGATGAAATGGGTGAAAGATTTCACCAAGACAACAAAGTGATGAATCGTCACCGGCGTTTCTGGAATGAAGCAATGATGGCAGATTATTGCTGGATGCTGTATCCTGATGATACAGAGAAATCACACAAATGACAGTCAACTAGTAGGCATTTTTAGCTTCCAATTGAGAACAACTGACTTTATTTTTCCGTATTTATGAAAAATTTAAATAAGAGCAAATTTTGCAGCTTTTATATTTGTTTTCTATCAAATTAATGTTGAAAACAGTAATTTTCTTTATCTTTTTGCCAATGGAACGTAATGTGTACATTTTCACATATTTTTCAAAAAGTGTAATATGTTTTTTGGATATTACTCAATAATTTGAAATGATGTGGAAATATTAACAACAGATTTGGATTCAGGGCGCTGACTTTAATAGGAAACATTATGGTTTTAAGTTTTGTATTAAGTATGTTGCTCATCAAATAATACGTTTCAGATTGTGTATTTACCTTAAAATATGTGATTTGTTGATTACATAAGTCAGCTATAATTGAAAAACTATAGGTACGTGATAGGAGAAAACTGAAAACAGTTCCAAATTCAGTTAAGAAAGTTGGTTTAGAAAAATCTTGTTTCATCTCTGGCGGTTAAAACAACTTCATTTTTGTTGACCAGTGTTATTGATTAGATAGTGTCAATGAAAAGTGTTCTTTCATTTTATACATTTACAACAACAGAATGCTGGCATTCAGGTGAATTTGTATAGAAGAATCTGATCTGAAACCCAATGGAGACTAGATTATTATGTGAACATTTTGTATTAAAAGAAATCTCCTTTGTTATTAGAAATGAATCAGAAAACAACAGTAATTTGCTACGAAGACAAAATAAATGATTTTCCTTTAAACTAACAGTGTTGGAGGTGTATAACAGTTCAAAGTAAATTAACTCATTTAATGTAATAATCACTGGTGATTATTCCATATAGGATGTAAGGAACATTCTACACTTCACAATTTATTTAACTAGTGTTTATTAGCATCCTTTATTGCAATTTAAGAGAAAATGACAAATCACAATTAGAAAGTAAATGATAATGCAGATTATTGAAAGCACTCACTGTAGGATGACAGTGGTCTTATGAGCTGGTTGATAAAACAAAATATGTCTTTAGCTCATCTTAGGCAATGCACATGATACTGTCAGTACCATTAGGGGAATATGGGTTGGATAATTTCTATGCAGTGGGTGTTGTGAAGATACATAGTGATTTATGAAGAACTAGTACATTTCTTTCCTTAATTATTCTGTTGGAAATTCACTCAATGCCCCAATTAAGTAGAATTCCAAAATAGAACTTGTAAGGCTGAAGTAGTCTGACCAGCCTAAAGTTGAGCTTCAAAACCCAAATATGGACAAACTTTCAGCATTTTTAGGACTCTTGATGTATTCTTCTGCTTTCAAATCAAATCATGAAAATGCACTAGATCTTTGCAACTGATGGTTCAGGCCATGAAATATTCAGATGTGCTATGTCCAAGAACCGCTTTCTCATGCTGCTGAATTGCTTACATTTTAATGAGTTTTCAAGCAGATGAAAAAGATTGAAAGACGACAAAATGGCTCCAATGTCTTTTGTGTTCAAGAAAATTGTGGAAAATTCACAGAAATACTACAATATAGGCATATGTGCTACAGTGGATGAGCAGCTAGTTGCTTTTCATGGAGGATGATCATTTGAAGTCTATATGCCCAAAAAGCCCATTAAATGTAACTTGAAACTAATGTCCTTATGCTATGCAAAAACAAGTTACTTCTACAATGGCTATATGTACACTGAAAAGGGTTCTGATGGAGAAACATAACCTAATGAGGAAAAGAAATTCTCTATTGCTACTCAGTCAACCTAACATCTATGTCAGCCAATCTATGGTACTAACTGTAACATTACTACAGACAACTAATTGAGTTCGATTTAGCTTATAGGTGAACTTGGAAAGAGAGGACTGACATTTGTTGGAACTCTTAAGAAAAATAAGAGAGAGAGTCCAAGTTCATTCCAGCCAGAAAAGCACAGGCCTATAGGTTCCTCCCTGTATGGCTTTGCAAAATACATCACTCTCTTATCGCATGTCTAAAAATAAACAAGGAAATTCTTCTTGTATCATCCATGCATCAAAGCTCAGCTGAAGATTCCTTTAGTCAAAAGCCAGAAATCATATTTTATTATAATTCCACCAAGGGAGGAGTGGATGAGCTAGACAAAAAGTGCTCTATATACTCCTGCAGTCAATGAACTCGATGGCGGCCAATGTGCTTGTTTTGCCCTTTATTGGACATAAGCACAATAAACACATATATACTTCAGAGAAGTGCATCAGACGAAACTCCTGGGACATTTTTGAAAGAACATATTCGCTGCCTTGTGCTAAAACACATGCAAAGAGGAGCACAGAATCAAAAAATCTCACAGGAATTGTGACTGCCAATATGTCGTATACTAGGACCTGATGCCCTACTTCGTCTGATATGACACAATGTTGGAGGATGTTAATTCAAAACAAAAAAAAACTGATGCCCTACCAGAAGAAGAAATGGATGCAGCTACCATAGGCTCTAACAAAAGGAAGACTTGCAGAGTCTGCCCAGCAAGCAGGAAAAGAAAGACCTCTCACGTTTACTCTTTCTGCAAAAAAACCTATATGAATGAAGTGTTGCTCAATGCAAATTGTGCTATAAAAATTTATAACTTTTGTAGCATCTGCATTTTTTTTTGTGGCCCTGCATAGCCAAATAATTGTTCTTTCTTATGTTTTTCCTTCCTAAAGAAGACATAAAACACTAAAACTTTTGTATTTTCAATTTGATACATATTCAAATGGTGTTCTAAAAATAACCACAAAATGTTGGTAATGTTTTCTTAAAATATTACATGTAAATGAATGAGAAATAAAAAATTTGTACCAACTTTATTTCCTAGCCCTAAAATGTGTCCTCTTTCATATCCAAACCAGGTACAAATTTAATAAGAAAAAATCAAGTTTTATATTCACCAAAAATAAATGGTTAATATAACTGCACCATGGTGTTACAGTCACGAACATGCCAAGCTGATAGCAAAGCACAAGCCTACATCGGACTTACGGTGGAAGATGATCAACTTATCCACATCAGGGGTAAGTCCACAGCAAAGAAAATGTGGAATGTTCTTAAGGAATATCATGAGAAAAGTACGTTAATGAATAAAGTTCATTTAATGAGAACAATTTGTTCTTTGAAACTCGAAGAAGGCGGTAATATTCCACAACATATTACTCGCATGCAAGAATTGTTTTTAAAGCTTCGAGACATAGGTGAAGAATCTTTATCGGATAAATGGAGTGTTTCAATGTTGTTGAGCAGTTTGCCTGGAAATTATGATCCATTAATTACAGCACTGGAAACACGTCCAGAGGATGAACTAACATTTGCCATAGTACAGCAAAAGGTGATTGCTGAATATGAACGTAAACAATATGCAGAAGGGGCTTCTTGTAATTCTTCAGATAAAATGATGAGGACAGTATCCAGAAAAGATTTTAAAAACACTTCCGTGAAATGTTATTTTGCAAAAGGTATGGACACATGAAAAAGGATTGCAAGAAATACTCAAGTTGGAAAGAAAAACCAAATAAAGTGAATGCAGTTGAACATAAAGAGCATATATTTACATTTGACATTCCGTCAAGTAGTTGGATTTTAGATTCAGGTGCCACTCGGCATGTAACCAATGACAGAGAGTTTTTCACATCCTTGGATAGATCCTATGTTAATAAAATTGAAGTTGCAAATGGTGAACTAGTTGATGTTATTGGCATTGGGACAGGAAAATTGATGTTTAAGAATAAAAAGGGAGAAGTGACACCAGTTATTGTTACCAATGTGCTTTATGCTCCTAAAGTTGTTGGAAATTTAATTTCTGTTCGACAGCTAAACTTAAGCAATTTTTCTGTCAACTTCAGTAAAGACTATTGTGAAATATGCAAAGATGGAAAACAGATTGGATTTGCTAAGTCCACTGGAAACTTGTACAAATTGTGTGAGCCATACAAAATCCATGCAGTGTTGGAACACAACAGCAATTGTATTCATACATGGCATCGGAAAATGGGACATCGTGACCCAGAGGCCATAAGGAAAATGTATGCTGAGGGTCTCTTAGATGATTTGAAGATAGTTGATTGCGGTATCCAAATGTCATGTGATACGTGCATGAAAGGAAAGCTGACCAGATTACCATTCCCAAAACAATCTTCAAGCGAGTCTACCAGATCACTTGATTTGATCCATACAGATGTTTGTGGACCAATGCAGACCATGACACCAAGTGGTAAGCGATTTATAGTCACATTTATAGATGATTTTTCAAGGTATACTCATGTATATTTATTGGCAAACAAATCTGAAGTTCCTGATACTTTGAAACATTATGTAGCACTTGTGAAAAACAAGTTTGACAGAAAAGTCAAGATTATTCGATCTGATCGTGGAGGTGAATATCTAAATAAACAATTAAGAACATATTTGGCCAATGAAGGTATCCAGACTCAGTTAACTGCAACTTGTTCCCCACAGCAGAATGGCATAGCAGAGAGGAAGAATAGAACTCTGGTAGAAATGGCACGTTGTATGCTGATTGATGCAGGCTTACCAAATCAATTTTGGGGTGAAGCTGTGATGACTGCTAATTTCATACAAAACAGAGTCCTTACTCGAGCAAAGAAATTAACACCATATGAACTGTGGAATAATGAAAAGCCTAATCAGTCGAGATGTCAAGTTCAGTGTGGAAGCATATCAAGGGAAACGTGATGATTTAAATAGATCTGAAATCGACATAAATGTTGATTCCAAAGTTAAAATATCACATCGAGAAGTAGAAATTCAGGAGGAGAGTGATAAAGAAAATTAATCAGTTAAAGACTCTCAGACTCGAGTTTCTCAGAGATCAACAAAAGGAATTGCTCCGCAAAGACTGATTGAAGAATGTCATACTACAAGAGAAGTTATTAAAGAACCCAAATCCTACAATGAAGCAATTTCCAGCAAATTCAAAGAGAGATGGTTTCATGCAATGCAAGAAGAATTGACATCACTAGAAGAAAATGGAACTTGGGAAAATCCAACAGCGGTTGGAAGCAAATGGATTTTTAAGATCAAGGAGAGCAAAGATGGTAGCATTCAGCAGTTCAAAGCACGTCTCGTGGCTCAAGGGTTTTCACAGAAGTATGGTGAAGACTACGATGAGACTTTTGCTCCAGTTGTACGTCAAACAACCTTACGTACCTTACTTTCAATTGCATCTAAAGAAAACCTACCAGTCTACCACTTTGATGTAAAGACAGCATTTTTAAATGGAGGATTGAATGAGGTAATATACATGAAACAGCCTCCAGGGTTTGCTACAGAGGATTCATCAAAGGTATGTTTATTGAAGAAAAGTATTTATGGACTAAAACAAGCAGCCAGAGTTTGGAATGAAGCAGTACATAAGGTTATTGTTAATTCAGATTTCAAACAAAGTGAAGTAGATCCATGCCTTTATTCAAGACAATCCTTGGTTGGTTGGTGTTATATCCTTATTTATGTAGATGATATCATAATTGCTAGAAAATCTGAAGATGAGATAAATAAAGTTGAAAACATTCTCTCTGAGGAGTTTAAGATAAAGAATCTTGGCTTAATACAGCGCTACCTTGGAATTGAAGTTACAAAAGATTCAAATGGGAATTTTCAACTCTGTCAGTCAGATTATATCAACAAAACTGCATTTGATTTTGGATTGTCAGATGCAAAGAAAGTCAATACACCAATGGATCAGAACTATGAGAAGTCAGAATCTACAAATCTTCTGAAAGATAATTCAAAATATAGGCAACTAACTGGACGTCTACTGTATATTTCAGTCAACACAAGACCAGATATTTCAGCAAGTGTAAGCATCCTTGCACAAAGGGTTTCCTCACCAAGCCAGGAAGATTGGACACAGTTGAAACGTGTTCTAAAGTACCTTAAGTCTACTGCCAATATGAAACTTAAGCTTAGTAACATTGAGACTCAGGAGGGACTTACATTTTTCGGATATGCTGATGCAAATTGGGCTGAAGATCGTAAGACAAGGAAGTCAAATAGTGGATACGTGTTTTTCTTAAATGGAGGGATCATCAGCTGGTGCTGCAGAATACAAACAACATTTAAAGGGTAATTGAGCACCCCTTATGGTGAAAATGTTACTAAAAGTTGTCAGTTCCTTCTTATTTTTATGGTATGGCACATTACTGATGACAGGAAATTGTAACTAAATAAGACTGTAGATCTTCACTTTGCACCTGATGTTAAATCTGAAAATCACAAAATTATACAGAATGAATTTTTATTTATACTATTTATTTATTCATCCTTAGATCAAATACATGATATTGGATATATCAAAATACACAAAATATTAACATCATTTCTTAAGCATTTTAACAAGTATAATAAATTACACACCCAGAAGGGGTTCACGGAAAAGTATTTACAAACTCTTCAACTGTGTAAAAACAATTTTGCAATAGCAGATGTTTCACCTTGCGCTTAAATGCAGTTGGTAAGTTTAATATTATTGGGTAACTTGTTATATAAGGTAATTCCAGAGTGTCTTACACTTTTGCTGAATAGTGAAGTATTATGTGTAACCGTGCTCAGTTTATGCCTATTTCTAATTATGTTTTTCAGAGTTTGTATGAAAATAAACCAAGTGTTTTCTAACAAACATCACGACTTCTAGTATATATAGACAAGGAAGTGGCAATATATGGAGTGATTTGAATAAATTGATACAAGAATCTCTTTGTTTCTTTCCCATTATTATTCTGATTACTTGTTTTTGAATTTTAAAAATTATATTTTCTTTATCACAGTTACCCCAAAAAATCACTCCAAATTTTAGTAAGCTATTGAAAAGAGCAAATTATAGATTCGTCAAAGTGTTCAAATTTGCAATATTTCTTATAATTCTGAGCATAAAACAAAGCTGGCTTAGCTTAGATGCCAGTTTTTCAACATGTGTGTTCCATTTCAGGTGCTCGTCAATCCATACACCCAAGAATTTAGTAGTAGGTTTATAATGCACCAATTCGTTATCTAATTTTATTTGTGGCTTATATACATTCGTATTCTGAATAGGGCTGAAGGAAATGGCTACAGATTTATTCTTATTTATTATTAACCTGTTTTGTACAAACCATTCCTGCATTCTTTGGTCTAAGCTCTGTATACCAGACTTAACATCATTGTCATTTCCCATTACATCTATGGTTGTGTCATCTGCAAACAGTACAACCTTATTTGGATGTAGATGATTTGCTAAGTCATTTATGTATAGCAAAAATAAGAAATGTCCCAGGACTGAACCTTGAGGGACCCCACAAGTTACATGTTTTTTTTCCGATCTATGTACTTCAGATGTAAGATTATGGCGATTTATTTGCACTATTTCAACTAATTGTTCACGTTGATTTAGATATGAACTAAACCAACTATTTGCTATGCCTCTTATACCAAAGCATTCTAGTTTTTCCAACATTATTTCGTGATTAACTAGATCAAATGCTTTAGTAAATGATTGAGTCAGAGACCTGGAACTTTCTATAGCCAAGGCAGAGCTGTTAACCTCCCGATTGCAACAATGGAGCTGACCGTCAGAAACATCTTGAGAAATAGGTGATTTAGTGTTCTGCAGTGATTTTAGTGGCTTGTTGAGTACTCTGAACATTAATCACATCTCTGATCAGTCGTGGTTGTTTATAGATACTTCAGAATTAAGTCTCAAAGCTGTATTACTACAATGGCAATCAGTTGCCATCAATTCCTATTTGTTAATCTGTGTATATGAAGGAATCATATGGCAACCTGAAAGTCCTCCTTGATTCATTATAACATGTGTAAATGGAAAATATGTGCAGATTTCAAAGTAATTGGAATATTAACTGGATTCCAATTAGGCTACACTAAACACTGTTATTTCATATGTGAATGGGACAGTAAAGATAGAGTTTCTCATTTCACAAAAAAGGAATGGCCTTTATGTCAAGGTATGAAAACTTGAAAAATTGATGTTAAACATGAACCTCTGATGGAATCTTATAACACTTGAATTCCTCCACTACATATAAAACTTGATCTCATCAAAACCTTTGCTAAAAAGTTGGACCGAAATGGACTGGCATTCAAACACCTAGTTACAAAATTTCCTAGGATTAGTGAGGCCAAGTTAAAGAAAGGAGTTTTTTTTTTGGCCCACAGATTCATCAACTTCACCAAGAAGAGATGTTTGAGCATCTTTTAAATGATGCTGAGAAAGAAGCATAGATTTCCTTCAGAGAAGCCATAAACAAGTTTTTGGGAAACAAACAAGCTGGAAACTATGAGGACCTTGTTACAAATTCGCTGTCATCTTATCACAAAATGGGATGCAACATGTCCCTTAAATTACACTTTTTACACTCCCATCTGAATAGTTTTCCTGAAAGTTGTAGGGAAGTAAGTGATGAACATGGTGATTGTTTCCACCGACAATCATTAATGGAAAAAAGTTACCAGGGAAAGAGGGTGCAAGAATGCTTGCTGACTACTGCTCGATACTCCTTAGGGATGCTCTTCAACTTTACCAAGAGGGAAGCAAAGAGAAAGCGTATTTAGTAAAGGTAAGTCATCATGAATATGTTTTACAAGACACCAGACAGATTTTCATAGAAAAAATTACTATTATACTTTTCCTAAATATTATTCTCAAACCAGAATCAATCTAGCATTCTTGTCATCATATTTGTGTTCAGCATAGTGTAATCCTTAAGAAAAGTGAGGTTTCATTTATGTCGCAAACAAAAAGTCAAAATTTGTTCTCCAGTATTACAGGAACCAGATAAAGTTAGCCGACTGAATTATTGTTGTTGGTTTCAGGCATTCATTTTGCAAAATCCTGCCATATTGTCCATCACATGGTTCACAGATGAAGCATGGTTCCATTTACCTAGCTATGTGGACCCAAATAACTCAAGCTATGGGGCCTGCAAACATCCACATATTATTCATGAAGCACCTATGCACCCAGTTAAAATTGGAGTTTGGTGTGCAATATCCACACAAAGAATAGTGGGACCAATTTTTATTTTTAAAATAATGTGAACACTGCAGAGTACCAACAGATTTTCATGGAGTTTTCTGAGCAACTAGATGGTGTAGAGCTGATTCAAGGATATTTTCAGCAGGACAGCACTACATCCCATACATCAAATGAATCCATGGCACTAATTGCAAGTTTCTTTGATGACTGGATAATTCCCAGGAACCTGTGCACACCGTGATCTCTGGATTTGACATCAGTGGACTTCTTTCTATGGGGTTACTTAAAAGACAGGGTTTATGCCACATGTCCCCAAACATTGGATGAAGTGAAGCACAACATTACACAGGAGATTCAAGCTATTGACAACAGTCCTCCAACAAGTGGCCAGTAACATGGAATGATGTGTCTTATGTAGAATGGAGGGCATTTTCAACATTTGCTATAGAGGTAAATAATCTCCCAAAATTCCTCCACATTTCAGGTATAATAAGTTGTCACTAGCATAACATGCTTTATAACAATTAAAGAAATGAATGTTTCACTTCTACATAACTCACCCAATATATTAATTTATCTAACATGCAGTTATTTTCCTAGCTCATGACAGTACTGCAGCATAAAATGTAACACAAGTGCTTCAAAATGTAGTGAAAATCCAGTGCTGGTAAGTGAACATTACGATTGAGTAATCAAAAAATGAATGAAAAATCTTTCAGCTTATTAAGACATGAAGAAAACAGGATGTACTTTCAAAAGGGCAACTGACATCATCATTACCAAACCTCAAGCAGTTTTTAAGACAGGTGGTTAAACAGTGAAGCTTAATTTCTATGCATCTTAAAGGGTAAAGGGTACACACACAGAGGGGACACCTCGCTCACTTTGACCTATGCAGACCTATTGTGGTTACCACCTCCCCAGGAGGCAAGGATGAAATGAGGGAACCGAAGGTGCCACACAGGGTCACAGCTGGACATGCCACAGAGATGCACGGAAGTCCCTAACAAGTACTGAGATCTCTTCATCCTGGTACCAGGCCCTGCCAAGCAGCCATCACACCGCAGTTCCGGTGTTGCACTGAGCGTCCACCCCAACAGAGAACAAGGCCAGCCAAATGCCACCTAGTGCCGAGAACAGCAGTTACCATGCACAATCATCCACATCCGCATCTGCCTGGCACTGCCAACACTACAAGCCTGAAAGAACGCCTGAAAGGTGATAAGGAAATGAAATGAAGGGAAATGATGGAAAGGAAATGTGGTATGAAATAACACAGCCCAGCATTTGCCTAAGTGACATGGAGAAACCATGGAAAAACCATGTCAGAGTGTGCAGCCATGGGGATCGAACTCGCAACCTCCTGAATGCAGGCAACAGATGTTATCGCCTGAGCCATCCCACCCGGTTCCTATGCATCTAAGTATGGGCAAATGCTGTGGTTAAGTGGCTGTAGACACTTAAACTGTTCTGTTGGCCATATTTATTGTTTCATAAGCAAAAGTTATTTGGAAAAAGGAAGGTGTAACCAATTTAAATAATTTAGGAAATTTTCTAAGCAAACATTATCAACAAAGTAACACATTGGCACCTACTTCAGTTTTGTTAAAAGAGCTAAAAAAGTTGGAGACAAGAATATAATTTTGCCTAAGCAAAGTTTATAAAGCTAATATAGAAAGACACAGTGCAAGAGTAAAAATTAATTGAGAATTTCTGAATTGGTGATACCTGTTTTTAGCTCTTCAGGAACTACCTTTCAGAGGACATGCTGAGTCAGAGAGCTCTTCCAATAGAGGAAATTATAGGGAGTTGCTGTATTTTCTGCTTTGAGAGAGGCAGAAAGAAGGAGACCTGCTTCCAAAGTAATTTAAGTAATAGTATTGTTTCCTCCAGACAAGCTCCTGATATAGCATGACTTCTTTAAGCATGTGTGGAACATATAATGCAGAAAATTAAAGAGGAAGTCATGGCAGTGCAATTTGTTGCAGTTATTGTGAATGAAACTACGGACATTTCTAAGGAATGTCAGTTGTGTATAGTGTTTGGGTGCATTGGCTTAACCTCTTTGGATCCCACATGCCGTACATGACACATGTCTCAAGGTTCTCTGTGTGTCAGAGGCATATATGTAAGCTTTGACTTTCAACAGCATTGAACTCAGGACTGTCAAGGCCTGTTTTTGCTTGAAGGTCATGCCTTAAATGTAACCCTTAAAGGAAACTGAAGTTGGGTCTGAAAAGGTTAAAACAAGAAATTCAAGATTCATTAATGTGAGTGATAATTGTACAGCCAAACACATTTAAAAGATAGTATTTCATCATTTAGAAATAGGGCTCGGAAGTTCATGCCCTAAAAAACACTGAAATATGCATGCCAATATGCTCTTAAAAACTTGAAAATATGCCAAGAAACATGCACTATTTAATTAAAACAATTAATGTTCCTTTGCAGTAGACAAGATGAGTTAGTATAAACAATAAATAAAGTTACCTTATTCATTAGAGGTTGAAGCAGAACTGGTCCCGCTGCTAGTATTAACTGCTAAATTACAGTTCACAACCAACACTTTGCACAAATTTTCAAATTTAAAACATCGTATGTTGTTTCACAAAACACTTTTGTAACGTGAAAAACATCTCCACGTAACAAGATGTTATCGGGGCATATTTAAATGATATTAACTGCTTCACAGAGAGAGTCAAGTCTCTTGGTGTGACAGATGGTTTTCTTTCGAGGATGTCTCGAATATCGCACATCTATTTATAGTCAACATTTTTTGAAATTACATAATTCACTTTCTCTTTCACTTTTTGTCCTATGCTACCAGGAACCGAACTTAGATCACATATTGTTTTTTCAAAGACAGTAAGTGATTCATGCAAGGGAGATCCATGGGAAAGAATCACGTATTGTCTCAGAAATACGATGAAGAGTGTGTGCCAAACAAGTTATATGAATTAAGTTAAGAAAAATACATTTCAGAGTTTATCCTGATTTTACCATATAAGGACCTGCATCAGTAACAAATAAAAGTAACCAGTCGTATTTGATCCCACATGGGCATAGTAATTTCAAAGAGTCCATCACAAACTGGGTCACAGTTACATTGCCAGTGGCCGACAATTCGCTCAAATTAAGAAGATAAGGTGTAGTCTTTTGTTCATTATTTAAAGCACCCACAATTATATTAGCAATAGAACAGCGCTCAGACTCAGGGGGTTCATCAACAACCACAAAAACTGATCCACTAATTCATTTTGTATATTTCACAATACGTTATTGTAACAATGTCCTACATAAGTCTTACGCAGTGTACTTTCTGCAGGCACATGTTGTCGAGTGTACTTGGTAAGAAAGTTTTTAAATATCGGATTATTAATTTTGAACAAGGGAATATCAGCAGCTAAAAATGCTTGGCACAAGCCATAGGAAAATTCAGTAACTCTACTTCCTAAACACTCTACAAGCTGTTTTTGATTAAATTATCCTTATGTTTTGCTGTTTATGTGCTGAACTATTTGAAATGTTTTCTCACTCCCTGCATTTTTCTCACATGCTCCACAAAACAGTACCCTATTATCTGTATTCTGTAGATATTAAGTCACCCGAAAACTCTTCTTCTAAATTAATTAATCTAGCACTCGGAGTTGGTTTTATTTTCGGCATTTGAAGAGCTTTTTAACATTTTATATGCCTAATTTAATTTGGTGGGAACCAGTTCACAATACTGTTACGTTTGAAGACCATGATACAACTGCTTGTGGACAGGCAAGCGTTGCTATAATCGTGCTGCTCAAAACGTTGACCTGCACTTTTTCTTTGTTAATATAAACCTCTCAGATAACGCACTGATTATTCTCTATGCACATACATATAATGAAAGGGTGGAAACGGGATTCACTGTGTGAGAACACGACTCAAAATTAGTTCTCGCCACCTAACGAATTGCATCATCATGTGCAATACTACCAATATGAAAAATATTATCCAGATGGAAAAAAAATAATAAAAAACCATAAAAATCATTAAAATATGCAATATAGGGGCTATAATATTGAAATCTCCATGAGTTGTATCACTATGTGCAATACTACCAATATGAAAAATACTATCCAGATGGAAAACAATAATAAAAAACCATAAAAATCATTAAAATATGCAATATAGGGGCTATAACATTGAAATAATATGGATTATCAAAATCAAGAAAATATGCAGTTATATGCACCATAAAATCATGTCCAAATAACTGAAAATTCCATAATTCGTGTACATAACGTAAAAGCATACATTTTTAACCCCTATGAAAAAACATGCAAATGCATGAACTTCCTAGCCCTATTTAGAAGAATTCCATACAAATAAATTCTTCAGTCAAATGTATCACAGTACAGCTATCAATACTGGACAGTATTGACAGCAGCCTTGTCACTTAAGTTAAATCAAGGTATCCACAAGTATTATTTACAATTAGTTAAGTTTATAAATTAAACTTAGATTTTTAACACTCTGTAAAGAACACAAAATATTGAAAAGTATTTTTATGACTGTTTTTAGCTTTGGATCCTTTTTTCCAATTTCTGCAAATGAAGTGACACTCTTAATGAATAGTTAATGCCTGCTTTCCTTCTATTGCACCAGCAAGATGGTTATACAACAACCAGCTTATAGAAATGATTTATGATCACAAAGATTATTTAGCCCAGTTCTTTTTATCATACTGTTGATAATATCACAGAATTTGAGCCCAAAACTATGTTTTATGTTAAGGATTTTCATACAAATCCACATTTTGAATTTAATTTTAAGTGTAGAAATTTCCATTTGTTTCTACCAAAGACTTAAATACACTTTAAATTGATACAGGAAAGCACATGTGATGCAGATTTATGTTTGGTAAAAATAAAAGGAGCTTAAAGAGTCCCTTCATTGCCTGTGTATTGAGTTTAACACTTTGTGGAGTAAGATCAACCACATCTCTGCACAGACTCTAATTTAATCATAAAATGTTCCAGCAGGAGACAATGATTGGACAGTTTTAGAGATGATCCTGAAACCTAATTTTGGTGGCTTTATTAGGAAGTACTAGATAACTTTTAAGTTCACATCGAAGAAAGATTTTCACATCTACACCAGTTGTGACTATTTGCTTTATTAGATTTCTTAATGCTTGAAGAGCACTCTTCTAATTCTCCAAAATTACATCTTCAGTCTCCCATTTAATCACTTTATGGACATTTGTTTGGTGGTGTTGGGCATAATTATAAACTGCCTTATGTCTAATTCACCATATTCAAATTAAAGTTAGTTTCAAATTTCAATTATTTTTTTCTTTTAATTGACACACTCCAACAAAGTGTCATATTGGATGGTGAATGAATGAAATGGGTGAAATGATGCTCAAATGAGCATGAGGTCCATAGAGCTTTAAGTTACCTGACATTTGTCTTCTTAGGATAATGGAAAACCTTGGTAAAAACCATATCCAGATAAGTTACCCTGAGCAAGATTTCAACTCATGATCTCTTGGATGTGAGGCAGACACACTACAGAGGCGAGCAATTTCAATGATTGTTTAACAGAAAATGACCTTAGTGTAAGGCTGAGTAGCTGGTGCTCAGAGAGCGCAGCCTGCTCAAGACCTTGCATGAACTGTATGCTTAGCATGTAAAACAAAATGAAGGTCACTCAAGGTACCCCGCAAATCCCCCAGGCCTACCTTAGTGAAACCATCCCACAACTGTCAATCCCCATAAAATTAAATCTGACAATACTAACTTCAAGTGCCATAGAAAAAAGAGGGTTTTCTACTCTAAGTAAATAACATGGAAGTTCATCATCACCACCACCACCAGCACCGCCACCTTCACCACCACCAACAGTCACCAGCACTGCCACCATCGCCACCACTGCCACCACCGGCACTACCGCCACCACCGCCGCCACCACTACCACTACTGCTGCCATCACTGTTGCCATCGCTACCACTGCCACTGCCACTGCCACCACCCAGTGGCGGCTATTCAGGTGAAGCTCCACTTTACCAGTTTTAGTTGTATTAAATATGATATAGGTGTTTAATTTGTTGTACACTTAAGGCAATGTATCAGTGAAATTTGGTGAAAACTGCTGAAAATTTTGATTTTTACTTTTTGCATTTTTTATTATACTTATACTTTTGACTTTAATGGCACACTTTAGTTTTCTCAATATCAGCCATTTTTAGAGTTCCAGGGGGGCATTTAAATGTGCTAGTGCAGGTGAGCGTTCCTTGCTAAACTTCATCACTAAAGCTTTGAAATGCATTTTTCATTTCACCTGGCTTTGATTTTGGTATCTTAAAGGGAATTTTGCTTCAGAAAGGTGGTGAGTTAGCTGTACTGAAATTAATTCAATATATTGAACTGAAATGTCACAAATCTGACATTTTTTGCTTCCAAACGGAGAAATGCCATCAGTGTTCTGTAATTCTGTAATCTTGCCAGGTTATTTGAGTATTCCAGTTATATATTAGGCATTGTTTAGGTAGTTAATAGGTTTTAAGTTATTTGTTAGTCTATAGTAGAGCTGTAACAAGAAGATATTCTATGCATTTTATGTATAAATTGGCAAAATTGCATAGTGTAGAGGTTAGCTAAGAACAACAAATTTCTAAATTTTGTGAACAATGTGAAGGCAAAGCGAACTTAAAATTCTCAAAAACTGCTACTGAGGCCAAGAAGAAAGCAACAGAGGGTCCTACATATGGTGCTGGGGAATATTAAGTTGATTGGATTTTCAAAAACATACTTTTGCGGCAGTGTCAGCAAGATCATTTCCTGGTATGTTACAGTGAGATGGTATCCATGCCAATATTATTTGTTTACCTGATGAAATAAGCTCACTGTATAATTCACGTATCTCCCTTACCAAGGAGTGGCAAGGAGATCGTTGTTGTATAGCCATTAATGCACTAAGGGAATCTATGTATATAATGAATGATTTGAAGTCTCCATTCTTTGATATATAGTCCATGGCGAAACGTATAGCAAACAGTTCACTAGAGAAAATGGTGAGAGTGTTTGGTAGACTATACATCATGGTGTGGTTAGGAGCAACCACCGCACAGCCATTATTGTTGTCACACCGGGAACCATCGGTATAAATTGGCTCAAAATTGGCATACGTGTCACACAATTCTTTGAACAGCATGGTAAAACAAGATTTTTGGGTATGAGCCTTCACATATTTTGTCAAAGTGGTGTTGATGACAGGTAATTTTATTCTCCATGGTATATCATTTATGTTGAAGGTACGGGAAATGAAAGAAGGAATAGTCAGATTAAACTCTTCAAGGTATGTAACAATTCTTTGGGAGAAGGGTTGGATAGGGAACCCTTTGGGTTGAGTATTATCTTGGCGTGATATATGAGCAACTGCACCAGAATTAGGTCTGGTTAAGGTCTTGGTAAAATAAGTAAGACTTAACATTTTACGTCGGAAAGAAAGTGGTGGTTCATCTGCTGCAATTTTTAGACTCTCTGTAGGACTAGTATGGAATGCCCCAAGTGCAATTCTTAGAGCTGTGGTTTGAACAGTGTCCAGCATTTTAAGACTTGATAGTTTGGCGGAGTTATAAACAATAGAACCATAATCCAACTTGGAGAGGATGGTCATTCTGTAAGTGCGAAGTAGAACACTGAGATCGGCTCCCCACCCTTTGGCAGATAAGACTTTTAAAAGATTAAGCCGCCTAACACAATCAGCTTTAAGAAGCTTAAGATGGTGTATCCAAGTCAACTTATGATCAAAGTGCATGCTACCAAGCATCCTCCAAGCTTACCAGATCTTAAGCTACCACATGAAGACTATTTACGGCATCTTAAAAGAACTATCCTACACCGATGGAAGACAGATTGGACAACTACATCCAACAGCAAACTGCATGATATCTGTCCAATACCTAACCTGTCCACAACAATTACAACACTAACCCGGCGAGACCAGGTGCTAATAACCCGATTATGCATTGGCCACACTGCGCTTACTCATTCCTACATTCTGTCCCGTGAACTTCCTCCTAAATGTACTCTGTGTGATTCTACTCTTACCGTTCAGCATCTGCTCACTGTTTGCCCAAGATACACTCACCAGCGACTTCAGTATGGAGTTCCTGAGAACCTTCAGCTAGCTTTGGGTGATCAACAATATCACAAGAAAATCATCAAGTTCATCAAAGCATGCAAAGTTAATGTTTAAATTCATTGTAAACTTCATGATATGTTTCCTCCTTTTTTTCCTCAATGTTTAGTCGCGATATGACTTTTATGTTGAAGCGACTTCAAATAATAAATAAATTAAAAAAAAAAAAAAAAACATACTGTTAAACTTTAAAATTCATTTTTATCAGTTCTTTTTCTTCAGCATTTTTCACTGTTCAAAATGCTCCTTGGTCCCTAGTTTATAACTTATCAGCTTGAAATTTTCAGGAGACCTTTAGAAATTAAAGTATTAGGATTTGTCATGGGTTAGTTAAAAAATAGTAAATAATTGAGCTGAAATTAAATATTTTTCATAACTCATACTGAAAAAGTTGAAAATATTGATAAATTGTTTACAAAACATTTTTTTTCTCTTAAATTAATAAAATGAAAGCAATTTTGGTATGACAATTTCTTTATATTTGCATACTGAGCTCAAATTAAAAATTTAGGAGAGATACAATAAACTGTAGGGTCCAAGGGTCATTTCATATGAGCATATTCAAAAAGTGATTAATTATTAATAATATAAAAATGGTTTGACATATGACATTGAAATTTTGTGTATACTATTTAGTTTATGTTCTGAGTGTGTGGGAAAAAAATTCAAAGCAGTGAGAAGGAAACTGTGGATCTTTTAATTTTCACAGATACATTGCCTTAAATATACAACCATTCAGAAATATATCTGTGAGGGTAAGGGGAAGGATGAAAACTACCAGCTGCCTGCCTTCTCTCTTGTGCTTTAGCCTTGAAGGTCCAGCTATTTCTGTCAGCTGATGTATAGCTGCATGTTTATATCTGGTTGACATGACAATGAAGCAGAATATGAGGTTCCACATATTCTAAATAGACCTGCTTTGACGGTGAAGTGCAGCTACCCAGTTCAGGGATTTAGCAAACCTCAGCCCCTTGTAGAGGCTAGTCTATTGGTTTATTGCCCTCATAAAAGGCAAGCTATCTCACCTCTCTCTCTTAATGTTGTAATTAACTAAACAGTATAAAAGTACTGTTCGGGTAAGGTGGTTGAATATTCTAGTTGCCCATTTTACTGAAGTTAGCTTCGCTACAGTTTCTGTGTTGTTTAGTTAAAGTTAGTGGAGAAATGAATACGCAAAATAATATAGTGTGTAGTATATTTAACACCATTTTCATGGTGGACTGATTATGATACAAGGGATGTGCTATTAATAAGAAGACCAACTGCTATTCTTAATTTATCGGCACAAAAAGTGGAACCAACAGGTGTCAAATGTTACAAAAAGCATTAAAAAGGTTCATGGTACAGTGAATATCAATGGCTGTGCAGTAGTTATAATATGGAAAAACCATCCTGTTGGCCTTGCCTGTTACTTGGTGTGAAAAAGGCAGTGTGGAATAGTGCTGGTTTTTGTGATATTTTAAGCATCAGTCGGTCATTACATATACATTCCAGTTCTGCTGAACATCTCAAGTGCATGCTCTAATTGATGCAACTCAAAAAGAATCAAAATACCATTGCTAATGCTTTGTATGTACAATGAAAATGTAAGATTGGACCAATTAGTTTTTAAGGTTGTAATTAATGCAGTAATGTATTTAGCCAGACAAGAGCTTGCTTCTCATGGTCATGGTGAAAGCTCATCTTCATCTAACAGTGGAAATTTCAAAGAACTGTTGTCTATTAATTTTGACAAGTCTATTAGAGATTCAGACTCATTACAATAAAGTCAAAACTGTCTTAACTGGGGATTTGAAAACAGTGCAGAATGAGATTATTGACTGTATTTTGCAGTACATTGATGATTATATTAAGTTGAAAATATGCAGCAGCAACTTTCTTTTCAGTTCAAACTGATGATACTACAGTTATCACACAAAAATCGCAGTGTAGATGCCAATGGAAAACTTAGAAATACTGTATTTTCAGTTTATAAGAGTGATTCAACAATTTTTCCTCCTGAGTTGGTACTTCGACTTCCCCATAAACTATTATGTTTATTGCAGAATTATCATGGCAGAATTATTATTTCCTGAAATCATAATATTTTAGGATTGTGTTATAGAAATTGCTTCTGTAGAAATTTATGCTGGAATTTAAATCTATTTAAGCAAAAGGGATGTCATTAATATAGAAAATAATTTGAATTTGAGTATTGCCTATGGAGTCATGTTTAAGTGCTGTGCTGTATGCTAAGTTGAGCGAGTAAAGCTTTTTCAATTCTGGTGGTTCTATTCTTAACTGATTAATCCTTATAGTACAGACAAAGCTTCCTAAGCATTTTAGCAAGGCACTGTATATCATTTGTGTGTGAACAAGCTACTTTCAAAATTTTTTATGTACCTACTGAATTTTCATACAAGCTTTTAAGCTGTAAGTAGTTCAGAAGAAATTCAGATGGTGATGCTTCTAGCAGATGCTTAACCAACTCCATTTGTTTATCTAAGGTGGAGGATGGCTCCTTTCTTGATTTCTTTATAGGAGGAGTTTTCATTGTGTAATCAATAGGGATAGTGGCTGTTTTGTTCTCAGTATTGTGAGCTGAGGTTTCAGAGTGACTGTCCTCAAAAGCAGTAAAAGCACTGTTTAATGATTCACTTGGGAACTGTCTTTTATTTCCTATAGGTGTGTTTATGGATGGGGTTTGCGTGTTTGTTGTTATAGTGACTAGTACATTTGTTTCAAGTTTATGTGCATTTTGTTCATTTGTTTTCCTGCATTTCATTTCCTGTGGGGTCATTCAGTTGGTTATTTTGTTGCTTTTTACTACATCACTTAGCAGTCTAAGTGTATGTTGGGGTTGCAATGTTAGTGATGAATTTGTTGTGGACAGTTCTGTTTCATATGATTTTTATCCTCACGTTTCTGTGGCTGAACTGTCTGTGCTACAGATGCTGTGCTGTAAGCTACTTTTATTGCCATTTGAATATCATTTTTCAAATCCATATATATTGCTTTAATACCATTACTTACTCCTGGAAGCATCTACTGTGTGCTCCATCATTTCCTACATTGTGAACAGTACCAATTATACCAATATTTACTATTACAACTTACAGATTTCTGGCAGAATGTCAAATACACATACTGTTAGTATATGAACATCTGCTGGTTCTATTCTGACTTTTGTTGTTTCATAGTAGGGTTCAATTTGCCACTGGTGCTTATCAAGTAATGTGTTACATAATGCCAAAGTGATTACTTTGAAATATATAGCTCATTCGCTGGTATGCAGTTGCAGTGTGTGTACCTGCGTTAAGTGGCATTTCCTTTACAATCCACTGATGTATTTCCTGTGCCAAAGGTGTAGTTGTAGTTTGTGAAAACTGGATGTTAATGGCGTTTGTTCTTCTGTAGTTTTCCATATTTGTTTCCTGTGTTGGCCATCTGACCAGCAATGTAGCCTTCTAACCTCTGCTTGCAAGGCTGATCACAATGTCTTTCTATACTTTAATACTTTAGTTTGATTTGAAACAGTGTGAACAAACTGAATGCAGTCACATCAGACATGACAGAACTGAATACATATGCATGAAGCAACTAGTGTGTATACTTAACATTTTCCTTTTAAAAATATTAAACCCAACTTTTTTTCCCATTATAGAATGAATCTATTTAGTCATTATTCATGTCCTAGTTCAAAGATGAATATAAGATGAAAGAAGTAGCACCACAGACCTTTAGGGAATGTACCAAAGCAAAGTCATAGCTATATCTGTCTAAATAATATAGGTATAATAAAAGAGTGAGTAAACATGGATAAATAACAAATTTCAATGATTACAATGAGCTGTCAAGAAGTACAAAATAAAATTCTGAAAATATTTGTTTTTTGTTTGCAGGTGTGTGCCTAATTAGGCCAAGGGCTCAGGGCATTTAGAATAGTTGAACCATAACAACATACCTACTTAGTAGTAGCTTACCTCAGGCACCACTTACAGAAATAGCTATATTGCTTCATAATTACCTCCCCCAAAGCAACTGCTACAATGGGGTATAAGATCAACAAATTTAAATACCTCATATTATTGATTTTTGTTAAGAAAATATAAAAACAAGAGAATAAACATGGGACATGCTGGCACCGATCTCCTTCCCACCAATGTCATGTTCTTTCATACTGACACAGAATCTTCTTCTCTGCCTCAGGGCATGATGCAATATATGAATGCAAATTATTATTTATTTATGCCAACAAACTTACTGTTGGTGTTTTTAAACACACAAGCCGTGTGTGGGCAAAGTTTAAGAGGTAGAACTGGAACTTAAAAATTCAATGCCACAACTGGGATTTGAACCACAGACCTTCCGCTTGCCGGGCGGACGCTCTAACCACTGAGCTATTGTGACTGGCAGTTTGTCACAAGAAATATGAACTGGCTTGAGAATTTAATGCCATTCTGGCAGTTTGTCACAATAGCT